>JAQGAR010001133.1:0-10408 GCA_034697865.1 Oribatida sp.
CCCTCTCTCTCTCTCTCTCTCTCTCTGCTAACTTTTTTTGGTTAAAATATAGCATAAAATATAAATTTTAAGCTTTCTTTTAAATAGATTTTATTGTTTTTGAAAAGACTTGAAATTACTCTAACCTTTAGTTCGTATATAAGTTTAGACAATAAAATAAAGGAAGAAATGGCAGAAACTCTAGAGTTATAACATAAAGATTGAGATCTTCTGATGATTTAAATGGATTTCTGTTTTGTTATTTCGTCTAAATTTAGAGTTTGGTTAAACCAAACGCTTACATCTGTGCTCAGGGCCCTAATGAGTACACAATTGTAGACTTTTGGTCTATGATCTGGCAGAGCGAGTCCCATATAATTGTGATGCTGACCAAAGTATTTGATTTTATACGTGTGATGTGCGCCCAATATTGGCCCTCAAACATTAACTCGTCCGAAGTGTATGGACCCTATGAGGTGACGCTCATTGATGAGGAAAAAACTGCCGATTATGTGATCAGAACTCTTAAACTTAAATTTGGACAAAATGTGAGAATTGACTGATATTTAGTCCATAAGTTGTTTTGAGATAACTGTTGACTAATAAATGATTTATTATTATTTTGGTCTAATTATATCTAACCCTGAGCTCGATCTTTGATTTTTATCTAATTGTTTAAATTATTTTTAGGGAGGCCTTCGGTCCAAACGCTGTACGAGTCTAGACTCAGATTCGGGCGAATATCGACTCATATATCAGTTGCATTACCAGAGCTGGTCCGCCAATTCCTGTCCCTTTTCCGACTCAATATTGAGATTCCGTAAAAGAGTAAAACTCTATTGCGAAGAGTTGAGTGATATAAACACCGGACCACTCATTGTTCACTGCAGGTCTGTAATACCTGATTGAATTCGAGATTGAGCTTGATCAAATTACTCGAAATTAATATTAGGAATTTGAGGATTTCAATCAAAACCTAATTATTCTTTACTAAAGTGATGGCTGCGGCAGAACAGGCGCTTATGTGTGCTTAGACGCTAACCTAAAGCTCGCAGAAGAAGAAGGACTCGTAGATGTCTTCAATTATACTAAACTTCTGAGAGAATCGCGAAAAGGAATGATTGAAAATGAAGTAAAAGACAAAGAAAAGAATTTTTACGAAATATGATTTATTGATTTTGAGTGATGTTTGTCATTAGGAACAGTACCGCTTCATATACCAAACTATTGAAGAGTTTTATATCTGCGGAAAGACATGGTTTTCCTCTAAAGAAATTTCACAACAAATGAAGTATAAATCGGTTAAAAATTCGATCACAAAACAGAACGAATATCAGAGAGAATTTGAGGTAACATTCGTTTACATTTTTAGCTTCAATTTTTGTTTCTTTTTATAAAATTTTGCCGTCAAAAGAAGAAAGACAAATTAGATTTACAATTGACTGATAATAGAAATTTTAATTAAGTTTTGCTATGAATTATATTATTGCACTCATTATTTGTGATAGACTTTGGTGAGTAATTTACAAAGTTGTGATTGCTAATTACATTTTCCCGGGCAAACCTTAGCATGCAGTTCCTGTGCAAAATTTTATTAACAAATTTGAAATTCGTAATTGTTTTCCGCTTTTTGATTATTGCTCAGAAACTGCTGAAGATGACATCAAAGCTATCAATTGGGGAATGTGCTGGCGGTCATCGAATTGAGAACAGGGATAAGAATAGAGACGTTTCTATAGTTCCTCGTAAGTGGGTTTTGCCTCAAAAATAAGAATATAAAGAAATTGAATTTTACGACTCAAGTCCCAGAATATTGTCAAACAATTTATGAAAAAACTAATCTAGAATATGACCCGCAGACATATCTCGATTATTTGCAGATACTTTCCTTTTATAGAGAAAAACTCAATTTATGTCTTTATCATTGGAATACAAATTGATGTCAAATCCAGACATCTGTGAAGAAATAATCGGATAAACTTTTGCAGTGAAATTATATTCCGATTTTAAGTTTTTATTCGATTTTGTTCACTTTAGATTCATTTATTTAAATTCACGAAATATTAGTGTTTTTTAAATCTCTACTCTCGAGTTAAAAAGATTTGATGCGTCGGTAGTGGAAACTATACTTGTTTTCACTCAATTCTTGTTTATTGAAATTGCATTGAGTTTATCTCAAATGCAATAATTAGTTAATTAAAGAAAATCGATTGGTTCGGATTCTGTGCTCTGAAATTGAAGGAAATACAAAAATAGGAAATTCAGTGCAAGCCTTGACCCGTAAAATGTGACTGATTTATATGACAGACATTTCCAGAATATTCTTTGCTCTCAACTAATGGTTATTATTTTGGAAATAATTTCAGACGAAAATAATGTTTCGTTTATTTGTTTTTAACATTTATTTGATTTAAAATGTATTTACTTTTCCCGTTTTTGACTTCAGCCGACAATTTTAGGCCATACTTATCGTCGTTTCAATGCAACGAAAGTACTGATTATATTAACGCTGTTTTTGTTGACGTAAGCATTGGTCGCATATTTCAATAAAAATTGATTTTTCAAGAATTTTGTTTTGAATTCTTGCTTAGGGTTATACCCGCTCTAAAGAATATATAGGAACGGAATGGCCGATGCAAAAAACTATTTCCGACATTTGGTCTCTGATTTATGATCACGACTGCAATTCAGTTGTGATTTTAGGAGGAATTCCTAATAATAATAAAGTATGCCTTCAATTGATTGACTCCTCAATGAATTGAGTTTAATATTATTGTATTTTCAGAATTACCCCCAATTCTGGCCAAAAGAAAGCGTAAAATGTAAGAAATATGGGCCCATATTCTCAGTGGAGACGATGTCTCGGAACAGCCCTCCCAATATTAATTCGTGGGTCTTCAAAGTAAATAAAAAAGTTGCCTCGCTCACAGAATTGATGGCTGGCATTAAGGCTGAGCCTAAAGTCACACAAATATTCGAATTCACGCCCTGGCCTTATGGTCACAAAGTACCTACCTCGACAAATGCACTTGTTGAATTGATCAATATGGTTGAGCGATGGCGACAGCGCACCAGTTATGGTCCCGTTTTAGTGATCTCTGCGTATGTGTACAGTTCTGTGACTCTTCTAACTCTACACTTCTATATACACCTTTCCTAAAATTAAAAGCACTTAAAGTGGAATTGAGATGAAATGCATTTATCGGTCATTCAATTGACTGAATGTCAGATTAAAGGCCTAATCATTGCATTGACTCTATTTTTATTTTTATCGAGGGTTTAACGATGGGTTCCCTTCAGAGTAATAAACTTTAAGTCCAATCAATTGAATTATAAGTCGAATGACATTTATTTAAGTGGACACTCGATGAGACTCTCTTTCAAATGGACTAATTGAATTTTGCTTATGCAGAAATGGCAAATCCCGGGTTGGCGTTTATTGTGCAGCAAATTTAGCGATTGAACAGGTGGTGGCTCATGAAGAGGTAGATATTTTCAATGCTGTCAAAACAGTGAGAAGACACAGACCGGCGCTCATAGAGAATATCGTAAGTAGTTATGAATCATAAGACAATTTTAGAATATTTTAAAGCATTTTAAACGACATTCATTATAAATTTTGTCTTTAATTTTAGACCGAATATAAATACTGCTATGATTTGACTCTTCATTATGTCAGTCATTATCTGAATAATTCAGTCAACTATCGATATAAATAACATCTTTAGCAGAATCCGGATTAGCCATCAATTAAATTGTTTCTCAGAAACGCTTCAGTCGTTTTCATATAGAATTCTAGAGAAATGTTTATATTTCAAAGAATTTTTTTGTTAATTTAATTACATATTTGTATAGATTTTGTAAATTTGTAAATATTTTTGTTTTGTAAAAATAAATATATTTTGAGAAACAAAACGATTCAAAACTTATTTTAGTTATTTTGTAAATAATTAGCGAATTATTTATACAATCCATGGATTTATTACTGGATTTTGTTTTTGTTTTGGCTGAGATCTTCAGCGAATAAACAGAATTTTTTCATGAATTATTGCTGGATATTATTCTTGGTTTTAGTAATCTCTTGAGAAACTATAATTGTATTGAGAAAAACGAGTCACACATTAGCGTCACATCACATGAACTTTTGCTTTTGATTTTCTAAATGAGTAATCTTTTGACGACTTTTTCTAGTTTTTGTGTAATTTTTTGTTTAAAAAAAACCTTCGAAAGGCTCAAATCTGATAATAAAAATGTATTTGACTTTCATTTTAACGAATTCTCGAAAATTCGTTACAAAATCAACTCTTGATTTTTGTTTCGATTATTTAAATTCCGTGTATTTATGTCTTCGAAACTAAACAAAGAGCACAGAATATTCTCGTGATTTACATAAAAGCTCAGAATAAACAAATTAATGGATTAATGAACTCAAGAATAACAGAAATGTAAAATTAAAGAAAGTTTTGGTGAAATAATAAATTTTATTTAAATCCGATTTGAATAAAATTTGCATAAAATTGAAGCATTCGTTAAGTTTTGTATAAAATTTATTAATTCTTATTATTTTAAGAAAATATTGATTTAATAAACTGTTAATAAAGTCTTTGTGTCAATAAATACAATGCATTAATAAATAACTTAAATGACCAGAAATATTGAGTAGTTTTACTCATTGTTCTGTTCCTCGCCTTCTAGTGCCTGTCCCAAATCTATGCTGATCTTCAGGTTTTCGGGAAGTCTCGGAGCGAATGAGTTGATATCGATTTGATGGAAGTTTGCTTCGTCTCCGCCCGAACTGAACCCACAACTGAAGTGGATATTAGTTTTGGGTCTCTTCAGCGCCACTTCGATCAGGGTTTCAATGGTCTTCTCTGTGATGTTGGGCCGGGCGCTTAAGTTGATCGTCTCAATGTTGGGGCAGTGGGTCAGTAGTTCGCATATGCCCTCATCGGTCATATCTTTGTGAGCGTTTGCCGAATGTTTTAATACAAGTTTCTTGAGTTTCTCCAGTCTGGAGAGGGAACGCATAAAATCATCGGTAAATTGTTTGTCGCTATCGATCTCTAATATTTTGATTTTAGGCAAAGCGGTCTGAATGTTAGCGAAGAAGTCTTCAGTCATCTCTTTGTAAGCGATAACAAAATGCTTGAGATTTGAACAGTTTTTGAAGCAGTCGACAGTTCCGTCCAATTTCTTCGTCACTTCATAGAACTCGAGGTTTATTTTCTCAATTAAATGCAATTTAGACAAAGAGTAGAAAAATTTTGAAGTAATCACAGACTCATTGTTTACCGTAAAATTGAATTTCTTGAGTCGAATACAGTTTTTTGCGATTTCGGCGATGTTTTCGTCTATCGATTGCATGTCGTCTTCAAAAAGACTGACACAAAGACCCAATGACTGCAGGTTTTCGAACTGTGATATATATGTTATGGCGTTCTTCAGCTGATGACCGATCATATGGTAGGTATAGATTTTGATTGTCTTCATTGTTGAGAAGTATTTGTCGGCCAATATCTTCAATTGATTCAATTGTTCCGTTCGGATATCTAATGATTTAATTGTCTCGAGTTTTGGCAAAAAGTTTGGTTCTTCGCAGACGAAACCAGAGTTGTCTTCCGTGAAAACTTCGGTCAGATTTGGGCAGAATTTAAGAAACTTCTTGAGGAAAGCACTGCAATAATTGGAGTCATTGAAACGCATTACTTGTAATTTGTGGCCATATTTGCGACCGAATTCCGATAATGTCTTCTCTTTGAGACCAATCGGATTGCATTCGAGTGACTTAAGATAATGACAGTATTTGCCAATGAGGTTGAGGTCCTCTCCGTCCACAAAACACTGCAAATTGACTTTTTTGAGGAGGGGACACTTCTTGAGCAGTGACTCGAAGTAGGTTTTATCGATAGCTTTGAATCCAGAGTAATGTCCAAAACCTGTGGCATAATCTATGACTTCAATGTCTTTCAATAATTTATTGACAGTATTCTGTTCTTCAGTGTCCGACCGATTCAACGACAGTTCCGTTTGTTTATTGTATATAACTCTTTGCCATTGCTTTGAAACCGATTCCAACGATACCTTATCACTGAACGGCAGATAAGAGACAATTAACTCAACTAAATCGTCGCCAAATTTGTCCATTGAGTCGTCAGCATATGTTGTGATCTGAGAGGCACTTCTTTGTCGACTTAATCCACAACTGGTTCCTTCGCCCAAAACATTGTCGTCACTTAAATTGGTGTTTCTTAGACGTTCATTGATTTGATCCATAGTTGAATTCGTATTTGTGTCGACAAATCTCTTATCACACATTTGTCTCAAAAGTATTGCACTTTTAAACTGAAATATCAAAACAAATATTCAATTGATTTTCAAACCAACAAAAAATTAATGCATAAGTCGTTTGAACACTACTTTACCTTTTGTTAAAACAGTAATAAAAAGACTGGAAATTTAATTTTAAAATAAGACAAAAAGTGAGCGTAAAGTTGAAGAATAAAATGAAAGGCTTTAAAACGCAAACCAATATTTATCCGAAAAGTTTTTGCAAATAACTCCCACTTTATTTACGTTATGAATGACACAAATCTACGTACAATTTCGTCAATTATATCACTTTTTAAATCAAGACACCACACTTTTGGCTTTTTCTACTATGAAACTAAACATGTTTATGTTTTCAAAAGTATCACAAATAGAGACCCTTTAAGTTGTTCAGTGCACAGAATGATTTAATGACGTGAATGTTGTGTAGTCGAGGAAACCGTAGCCAAACAACTTTTCCGTCAAATGTATGATTGTTGTGCCAAACATTTGTTTCGCAACTTATTTAACCATTTGATTCATTAATTTTCGACAGATTCTCAGTTTAAACTGCTCAATAAAAACAGTTTAAATCAGCTGAGAAATCACCGGATTAGTATATTCCTAGTATGTCCTTGGTCCAACTTGTCATCTCTACATTATTTATGTAATTCGTGTGAAAATTCTTATTTATTCAAGAATTTTAAAGAATTCATTCAATCGAGGTTTTCATTAGGAATTCATAGAAACACTCCGAAAACTTTTATTTAAATTTATTTCAGTTCCTCTTATCTCACAAAATGAATAACAAAAACGAATGAACTCTTCTTCTAATTTTTCTTCTAAACTATTTCATCAGTGATTATCTTTTTTGAGTTTTTATGACATTTAATGAATTCTCTTGCATGTAATTAGTGTCAATAAAACCAAAATTTCGTATTCAATGTACGCAAAAATTAATGTGAAACTATTAAAGTATTCTTTAAATAAGGATAAGATTAAATTAAAATTAAATCAAAACAAAATTATATATCTTTTTTAACTGGATATTCGGATTACTTGACATATAAAGTGGAAGACCACATGAGTGAATGATTTTTCGCTTTTTGTTTTTGCAGTGTCTTTGACTAAAAATAGAGACCAAAGAGTAATTAGTCAGAGAATAAGCAAAAAAAGTTCAGTAAAGCAATGGTTAAGAATCACGAGTTTTCTTACAAAAAAAGTTTTCAGTTAAAAGACAAAAAGCTTTGGTGAACGGAATGGGAGTCAGTCGTCAGCCCTTTGCGGTCTCATTGAATATTTGCCAATAAGTTCACAATTTTTATTTGCAAAATGCTTTTTCTGAACCCTTTCCTCATATTATTTGCTTTTTCTTCGATCGTCGCGAAAATTGACGCAAAAAATATTATTTGAAAAATAAGATAAATCAACGAATAATATGTTTTCTGTAGGTTTTCCTCAAATACTTTTTCAGCTCTGAAACAAAACATTTATTAATTGTGAACAGAATTTGGCATAGAATCTATCTTTTTGTGTTGGTGTCAGCTTTGAGGTAGGGGTTAGTTAGTTACGGTTAAGTTAAACTCGATTAATAACAGGATGTTTTGCTTTTACTAACGCTTCAATATTCTGTTTCATATTTTTCTAAATTTAATCGATTTTTGCTGTAATTATAGTATTTTTTCTAAATTTATGTATTTTTTACTTATTTTCAAGTTTTAAATAAAGGAAAACTTATTCCTATTTGAAAAATATTTTGATGTTTTCATTTCAGTCTATTTTGAGTTATATTCTTAAAGTGGTGTCAGTTCTGAGTTAAGAATATTGTCGATCGCTCTTCACTGGTATCAGAGGTTCACTTCAGTTCTTCTGTCTTATGATCCAAATGAATGCGTAAAACAAAATTCAAAGTCATCATGTTTTTTATATAATTTTGTTGCCATTTGATTAAATAAACTTGATAGATGACTTCATAATAAATCTATTTTTGATATATTGCTAATAGCTGGCTTCTTTTAAAACATTAAAAAAATAGAATATTTCTTACTAAATAAGTTTTATAATTTAAATGGTTTGATTATTTTTATTTTCTTATAAGCTTGATAATAATCGCTCAGTAATTTTCTGTAACGCTTATCCATGATTTTATTGACAATCAATAAGAGATTTTGTTTCATACTTTAAACAGAATAATATGTTGACATCCGACGGCACAGAATCTAAACATTTGGCAAGAATTTGAATCATTGTATTCACGCTTATAATTAATAGTATGAGAGTTTTTAGTGTTGGAGGACACATAAAAAGTATACTTTGGGAATAAACATATGTAGTGATTGCCAATTCACATAAAGATATAGCTAGTTTGACGATTGACTCTCTTAAATTAGATAATATCTCTTTCTTCTAAAGTTTAGGCTTAAAATCAACAGCAGTGGTACAAAATTTTAATCTTAACAAGTTTATTTATTGGTCATATTAAAATGGAGTGTGAAATAATGAATTTGGAAGAAAAGTCGGACAAATATTATGGTTTATTAAAAATAATAAAATTCATATTATTTGTTCTTTTGCTTTGTTTTATTTCTTCAATTTGTGCTATTTTTATAATCACATTTATCGGACATAATAATAATAATGCTCCAAATTCAACTCTCTCCGAGAGCAACTCTGTTAGAGTTAATGTGTTGTTGAAACCCAAAACTAAATCGCCTCCTTTTTTGAAGGATTATTGGATAATAGATAAAAATAGAGTAAAGATTGGACCTAAAGTTGATAGTTTAAAAAAGAAGGCCATAATTGGTAGAAAGAAATTCACAGAGAATCCAATTATTATATTGAAATTCAATTGCAATCTGTTATGTGAATCTGACCCATCCCTGGGTGGGAAAAAATGTGAATGTGATGAACCACCACTTCTTGCTTCGTCTAATCTTCAAGATTAATATTATTTTGGTATTTTTAAAACTATTCTTTAAATTCACGCTATTTTAAAATAAAAGTAAAATTCAAAATTTTATGAAAACTCTTTTAAGAAACGAAAGTAATTGACTTAAAATTTTATTGAATCAAAACTCTATCCAAAGATATGTCGGACAAAGTCAAAGACAAAATCAAAGAAAATCAACTGAAAGCAATTGAACTCAAAGACAAAGCAATCAAAAACATTTCAATGGATGCCAAACCTCCGAAAATGCCGGTCAAAAAAGGAGGTGGAGGAATGGGCGGTGCATTAGTAGCCGTTCTCATAGCCGGTGGTCTTGGATACTATGCTTATACTAAACTAGGAAAAGGGAACAATAAAGAGGATCAGTACAAGCAAAAAGTGGTTAACACCCAGAAAGGAGTCAAAGTCAAAGTCAATGAAATGACAGCCGTTGTCGAAGAAAGTGCCAAAAAAGTCAAACAGAAGGCTGAAGAAATCAAGATTGCAATGGATGCCATGACACCACCGCCACCTCCACCTCCACCAAAAGAACCTCCACCGAAAGAGGTTTTGCTCAAAAACAATGACAAGACAAAGAAATGAAGTCAATTCAGATAGAAATCAGTTTTCGGTCAAAACATTATTCAAAACAATTGTCGTTTCTTATCAAATAAAAAGAGTTTTGTAACTTTTGTTTCATTTAAGACTTAAAATAAAAACCACAAATTGCTGACAATTCAATTGACAATCATTTGATATAAGACTTAATACGAGTACAGACTGTAAGACAACTATTAATAGGGAATTATTTCAGTTGGCCGCCGCGCGAAGCGGTTTTAAACTAAATTAACGTAAATTTAAACTAGATTTAGTCGTTTAAACCCGAATTTTTGCTCAAAATCGGCCATTTTCGGTTAATAGAAGCCCTGACACTACATGGCTAGACACACCCTAGAAAACCGCCTGAAAAATTTGCAACACTACCCCCCCCTAGAGCCTCGGAGCTTGGTGATCCGTGTAATGAAATCAATTGTAAATTTACAGAAAGAATTGGTTCTAAAATATTGATTTGAAGGAAACTAGACTTTCAGGATTTGAATCTTTCTAAAAAATTGTGAGTCATTCGGGCTCACAGTTTATTAAAAGGATCGGTTTCTGACCGAAAAACAGATCAAATGTTAACTTTTTGTATTAAAT
>JAQGAR010001134.1:0-10406 GCA_034697865.1 Oribatida sp.
AATGGCCGCCATTTTACCCCTACCTGTACCCCCCCTAGGATTTTGATCAAAATTTTGGCAAAATACCCCCCTGAACCCCCCCTGAAATCGAAGAGCTTGGTGCACCCTGCAAATTATCTACAAACCATTATTTCTGAATTAACGAATTTTGTGCATTTATAAAGAAAATATATTGATTATTTTGATCAATTAGCATGATCAATTATTTTTGGTGCAATATATATAAAGATCATTATATTTCTCGTTCAATTAAAAGCAATTTTTTATTTGTTTTATTCAATTACTTTGAACTGACAGATGACTCGGTGTCTGAATCAGATTCCAAGTGCTTAGGATTGGAACTCCTTTCGAGTGACTGTTCCTCTTTAGCGGATCTGTTGCCGAGTGATGAGATTCGTTATTCATTCAGTGAGTCGTGTAATTGGCATCAAATTTGTTACAGTTGTGTAAGATTTCAAACCAATGAACTAATCATTTGTTAAGATTACAATTATTTTATTTAATTGGGTTTTCAATATTTAGGGAGAAATTTATGGTCTGCTTTCGAGTGACTGCGACGCAGGTTTTCTTGAAGCCAACCGTTTATCCTGTGCTGGCAGTCCATCGTGTGAGGCGTTCGCAAGACTGGTGTTAGTGCCGTTACGTCAAAGCCGTGTCTTCTATAAAAGCTCTGTTCCTCAAACTTGTTATCGAAACCAATGTATAAGAGATTTCTTATTTGATTCACAAAGAAATAAGCGTTAGAATTGTGTTAAATCACTTCAGATATTATTTAATCCATCGTTCAATACCTTAATTGGTATTTGTTTGTTGAGTGAGTGAACAGATTTACAGTCATTTACTGTAATATCGAATAGTTTTCGAATTGATTTATAATAATATTTGAGTAAACGGTGTCTTATTCTCGAAAACAATTTAATGTTATTATTAATAAACTTTGGTTTTCCAAATTCTGGTCATTTTATAAAAGATGTAATCATATAATTCTCATAATTTCTTAGCCTAACTTAAACTTATATTAAATTATATGACATTCTATACAATAAATGTTTGGAACAATTTTCTCATAAATCAAGTGTTTTATTAGCCATTATTCACAAATATCATAGTTTAAGTTAATTCATATGAACCAAAATTCTTTCATTTATTTTATGGTTTTATGCAAATATTTACTGCAAAAGGACTTTAATTGCAAAATACTAGTATGATCAATTATTTTTGAGTAGTAGTTTGAGGAGTAGTATTTTTGAGTAGTTTAATAGTAGTAAGAATTGAGAGAAACGTAGGGGTCGAGTATTAAGCCTATAATCACTCGACAACAAAACACTGACAACTGAGCCCACACTCCATTGATTTCGAATCGATTCCTCAACAAATTACAGTCAAATGTTAAACAATATTCGTTTTTCATATTATATTTCAAGCATTGACTCGAATTTACAAAATACGTTAAAAGAAAACTTTAGATAAAACAGAACGGACCATAATAAGAATGGCATCTCTTTGCATTCAAAATGCTTTCCATTTTCTCAGCTATTATTCTCAGATATTATTGAAGAAAAAACTGCGAGAAGACAATAATTTGTAAAATTATTTTTACTTAAAGATTGAACTCAAAGAAAAATTATTGCACTATAAAAGCTTTAAAATTACCATAACATCACAAGTCGACAAAAAGGGGTATTCTCACAATCACCCCCGAGCCGAAAAAATTGTCCGAAATCCCCTGCACATCCACATCTGATACTCACTTTGAACGCAATAAATTGATGATATTAGCAATTGAAATGTTTAAACATATGCACTGGTGGTAAATCGACTTTGTTGCTTGGTCTTTTAACATCAAAATATTAATAAATTTAATTGAAAGCAAAATCAGAGAATTGCATAAAAAAGTGAAAGCAATAAATGATTTATAAAATATTTTAAATTAATTAAATTTAATCCAATAAACAATTAAAACCATAGAAACGATTCACTTATTGTCCGGTTTTTGTTGTTTATCGTTGAGAGTGAATTCGAGTTCAATGACATCATTAGTCCTAACGATCGCACACTTCTCTAAACCAATCGGTGTTTTAAAAGAAGTCAAAAACAGTTGACTAAAGTTGTGGTCACAGCCGTCGAAAGTTGCACTCAAAACGAGTGGACATTCATATAATTTGAGACAAACTTTTCGTTTGTGGAGTGAAGACAATAGACGTAAGAAATCGCGTCTCAATTCGGAGCGAATCGCTTGTTGTGGAAGTAAACACTTGGATATGTTTGGACTCATCAGAGGTGATGTAGAAAGACATGAGCTCTTCGTTAAAATCGAATCAGAGATCGGACTCTCAACTGATTTGACGGCACCCTCTCTATTATCATCAATGGTTGGCTTCACATCGATCTCATCGTCACTTATTTCACATAAATTATCCATTATTTTAGTTAATTGACAATTAAAGCAAAAAACAAATTCAGTCAAAAATTTAAATTGTAAAAGGACTTTATGTATTTATTAAGTTTAATAAACAAATCAAAAATTACGTCCAAATTATGAGTTCAAATTTTGAACTTCATTTGTTTGGACTCCTTCTTGTGTTCATTTTTACTTAAGACCAATTGTAACAGTAAATTAGAAATATTTAATCTCTAAAACTTTACTTAAAATTTGTTTCAGCAAGTCTAATTGTTAAACTCATTTTCCATGTTGTAGAATTGTCAACTGGAAATTTGAATATCTCAGTTAATCACATTTAAACAATAAATCGATGGATAACTTAAATCACTTGACTTAAACTTAAGTGCAAACCAAAGCATACTTTTTGGCGCAAAACTAACAACAAAACGATTGAGACGTAAAATGACACCAAATAATCAAACAATTGATAAATTTATTGAAAATCAAGACAAAAGTCAGGAAATCATTAATTGTCTCAAGAAATTAATCTTAGAGGAGAACAAATGCGTGAGTTTTCATTCAAAATATTTAACGACTTATCGATTGAAATGAATTTATTTACAGATTTCCTACACTTTTGTGAGCATCAGATTTGGAGTTCACGTCAAAGAAGCGATTCAGTAAACCATTCATTTGTTTTGAATTCAATTTTAATTTTAATTTCATTTTTTTAGGATTTTAGACAAATTTGTGGCCGAAGAGCGAAATAATGGCAGCACTTTATCTCTTAATTATGTGTTGTCGGGAAACAATGACTCCGCCGATAATCACAATGAAATTAAGGTTTTGATCATTTGATATGATTTGTAATTTGTTTGACTTTTAGTTCTGATTAAACAGATGGAGAGGTTTATGATCGTCAAAGAGTCTGACATCGATTCGGCCACCGATTGGTTTAAAAAAGGCTTCAATAAACACATATATTCGGTTGGTTTGGGTGAAGACAACCTTCAAATTGAACTCAATTTCGATGAATGCGATTATGAAGTGAAGGATAAAAGCGATTTAAAAGATTTGCATAAGTATTACATTAAATTCTTTTCTAAAGTCTATCATTTGATTGGTTTGTTGTAAAGTCGAAGGTATGTCAAGAATCCAAATATTGAATTTCGTAATGTTTGCCGAAGAGTTGGAATCAAACCAATTGTTCAGAAAAGTGCGAACAAAAGCCAACCAACGAATACAACTTCCAATAATAAGGAACCGGATTCTAAATCCAAACCAAAAACTAATACAAAAACAAAAAATGCCAAAAAGAATAAGAAATCCAATTTGTTTTCCAAGAATAAAAAAGATGTTGAAAATGAAGAAAAAGTTGAAAGCGATGATCCTTTTGGTAGTGACAGTGAAGCGGACACTCAGCCTAAAGTTGAAGAAAGTCAGGCTTCGGACGACGATAAAAATGTCTCCGACGAAGAGATTGAAATATTAAAATCTGAACCAATTGTTAAAAATGGGAACAAAAGACAAACAAAGTTCGAGTCAAACAGTAGTGACGACGAAGAGATTATATCCGTAAAAAAAAGACCCAAAAAGTATAAAAGAGTTCGAATATCAGAGAGTGATTCCGAGGACTCCAAAGAAGAGTCGGCTTTAGGTAAATACGTTTCGAATAAAAAAGACAATTCAAAGCCTTTTAAGAAGATGGAAGAGGTTAAGGAAACTCACGTCGATGAAGACGGATATGTGGTCACAAAAACTCTCAAAAAAGAAGTCGAAGACATTAAAGAAGAGAAGACATCGAATGCGGACAGTAGTGAAGACAAGTCAGAGAAAGTCGAAAAACCTAAACAGAATTCAAAGAAAAACACTGAGAAGAAAATGGAAAAGAAGCCATCGAAGCCCTCAAAAGATACTAAAAGTAAGGGTCAGTCCTCTATTACCAGTTTTTTCAAACCCAAACAGATTTCGACCTAAATTTGTTTGTTTCGATAGAATGTTTACAAATATATACATTATTTCAAACTTTTATATTATTTTCAATGATTTAATGATCGAATAAATATTAAATTTCAAAATTTATGTTATATTTCAATAAATAAATTATATAAAAAGTTTTGGTGAGAATCGAAAAAAAATTCGGTATAAAATATGATCCGAAGGACTAGTATTTGGAGCGACACTCATATAATCTATTCTATATTAAATGTATACTATTTCTTAATCGATATCTGGTTTTCAGAAATCAGTAGAATTCGAATGAATTGTTGTCACACAAGACGTTTGTTAAGACCTCTTTGATTCTTAAGGAACGCTCCAGTCTTTGAACTCTAGTGTCACACATACTGGTACAGCGTTGCGGTAATCTTTTTGTTCGTTTCGCAAATTTCTCCACAAATTCTATTAAATATAAAATAATTAAAGTCTTTATGAATATTGTTAGCTATGAATGTCTGACTCGATTTGGTTGCGCCCAATATTTTGAATTTGAATGTTTGCGACAATCCATTGAATTCTTGGTCAGTCAGGTGTTGCTGAGAGAAGTCCGCAATTTTATCTTGATTCAAATCAAATTCAATTTAGTTTATGGTATTTTACTTGAGAACCGATACCTTCTCTGATAGTAAATGAGTAAAGAGTAGTGCTTCTGTTCGTTGCTTTGGTTTGAAAGGCGTATTGATAGTAACCACTATTACCGGTGTGTGCGTGACTTCGAAATACAATTGTATCCATTTTCAGCGGAACGCAAAATGAGTCAATGCTTTGATCATTAATTTCGGAAATGTTTGTATTATTTGCTTTAATTAGTATCGGTTCGGTTTGCTCTTCACTTTGATTGCTATTCCTCGGATTAACTGATAGTCAAATAAGAAAAAGTCGTTACCAGAGCTGAGATTTTGAATTAAAAACAGATTTCTCAGTGCATTCAAAAAATATGATTCAAACTTCTTTGTAAAAAAGAATAATTGAGTTCAATATTTGTTGACACAACAAATTCCCTCTTTTTTAATTGACTGTTAAGAGCTTTTCCCCCCAAATCTCGGGTCTGGTCGTTTCAAATACAAACCGCTAATTGGGTCGGCACAGACTGGACAGCAGTGGCCCTGAATGAGTTTAAACTTGACACAAGAGTTCTGTTGGTATTGATAGCAATTTATTCGCGAACATTCAACACTTCCAGAATTGCAAACACATATAACGCAATCCATTTGTCCGAACGGACCGATAACTGGATTCCATTTCTCTCCATTGGTGTATACTTTTCCGCCTGAATTGCAGTCATTAGTAGTGGTTCGCGGATCAGTTGCTGACGAGTCATCATTTGGACTATAAATGGTTACTAAATGTCCCCCTACCCTTTGGTAATCGTCTGAATCGATAATTGATTTGTCTGTCAAATGAGTTAACATTTATTTGTATTAAACGATTCCTAAAACAATTATTGGAAGTCTTAATTTGCTCGAACCTCGACAGTTAGCTCTCAATGGACAACAGTCCTCATTGAAGCCATCGCTATCACCATAACTAGAACAACTATCCGCTAAACAATTCTTCAGACGACAGAGTACTAGACCTGCCTAAAGGAGAATGACATTTTAAATTTTTATAGAGAGAGAGAGAGAGAGAGAGAGAGAGAGACCTGACAAATGCATTGAACACATTGGTTAGCCTGAGTCCTGTGAATTCCAGTAGTATTTGACGCAAACACTTGAGTATCCTGGTATGTTTTTCCATTATGTAAACAGGAATTCCTTTGTATTACTGGTGTTTCTGTAGTGACCGGATCTTCCATTCGAGGAGTTTTGATAATAATCTCAACTCTTTTAGTTTCCTTTGTATCTAGTATTTAAATTACAATTTAATCTTATTCACAATCAAATTGTTTAAACAAAAATTAAATTCCCGACATTATTTATCAAGTTATTAAAAGAATGACCAGCAAAAGAACAATAATAACATTAGATGAGAATTTTGGCCTTCAGGGTCGCAAAATGAAACTAGTGCCATTCGGTATTAAAGTAGGTGAAAAAAGTAATAATTTTTTTTGTATATTTGTTAATAATTATTGATTTTTAGAATGGGAAATCTCCTATTTTAAAAAAATTTCAAGAAAGTTTCCTTTATACAATGAGCCCACTAAATTAACACGGATGGTCAAAGTTTACGGATATATGTATATAATAGGTATAATATAATCAGGATGCACCAAGCTCTTCGACTTCAGGGGTTAGAGATATTTTGCCAAAATTTTTCAAGTCATGGGTTTGGCTGACCCCCTTTGGTGCGCCCTGTACATATAATAATATTATATAAATATTATAATATATTCACAGAAAGGTAGACAGAGTATACTTAAGATAATTTTAAAAGGTTAAGTTAGTTACTAAAAGTTTAGGAATAAACCAAGGGAAATTTTCTCAGAAATTATTAAATGTGGTTTCTTTCAATGTTTAAGCTTTCTTTAATTTCTTCACAAATTATGAGTATCATGTAACACGATCCATGTTCAACCTTTTAAAATCACTTTAATGGGTCTCATATTGTTAAAGAGAATTTTAGCTAGACAAACTACATCATACAAAACTCATATATGTATATATTTATAGGTTTTAATTTTTGGGTTGCAATAAAGCAAATTAGAAATTTTGTATGTGCTTTTTACATATTTAACCTAGCTCACTTAGTTCCAGAGATACGGGCCAAAAGCGAATCTATACTTTAAAATGAGTCTACTCTGATGATAAATCGATTTTAGCATAATTGCATTTTGACACAATTTTAACCTGGCACTCAATGCTAAAGTCGAATTAATATTGTATGTTAGGTCAAATTGGAGAAAATCGTTCGATTCAATGAAAGTGGAGGATTACTTACCGATGCACTGTTGACAACAACCTTTATCCAATTGTGAAAGATGAGTGGCCTCCTCGCACTTTTTTATGAGAGCATCGCAGGGCCTACTCGTGCAGTTAGACTTTCCTCCCTTTCAATCATTAAAACTTCTTTAGTCAACAAAAATTTCATTAAAAAAAATAAACAGAAGGTTAGAATGGATAGGAGGGGAGGGGAGGGGAGAGAGGGAATATTAAGTGGAATATTAGGTTAAGAATAAAATTTGTCGTCTGTCTAAAATGATTGCTCTTAGAAGAGTACTGTAACAGTGATCACTGATCAGTACTGTGTAGACTTGAAAGTGCATCCCATAATCTAATTATAGTCCTGTCCCTGACTCTGATCTACTAAATGCACGGGTCGTTTAAAATTCTCAATTTTATAAAAACATTTGAAACGGAAAAATGTTTGTTTGCTTTGATTCGAGAATATGTTTCTAATTATGAAATACGACTCATATCTGATGTTAATTGTGTGCAAAAGTAAATGATTCGCAACTATTGTATAATTAGGGGAACGTTTAGCCAAATGATGGGTAAAAGAGAAAGAGTCAGTAATAAACCTGAATGCAATTGCAGGCAACGCAGTACGACATGTCATGTGTGTCCAGTCTTCGAAACCAACTCTCCCCCAATGGATATCTGGTGCCAGAAAAAGGACACGTCTTAATGATTGTTGTTTGAACGCTGTCTTCATTATTGTTGTTTGAGTCGTTCTCTGCAAATGGATATAAATGGAAAATAATGATAAGTAGTCTGTGTTTCGCTACGATTTCCTCAATCAATAAAAGTCTCGACTTTTACACTCCTTTTGCTTATCTTTTTATGATATTTCGAAATACAATTTTTGCACAAAAAATAATATCATTAATAGAATTGTTAGGATTGAATAGAAGCCCTTTAAAGTTTAATCGTTGCCATATGTCAGTCCCTAAAGTGAAAATTTTTATAAAATTGCAAATATCACAAATGGACAGAGTTTAAAAGTCGAGGGATTACTCATCTTTATTATACAAAGAATCAGAAAAAGTGAAAGCTATGAGAAAAATCATTAAATTAGTAATACTGAACCCGAAAATTATCTTCTCTATCCTTTATCCCAACAAAATTAGGAGCTTCACCAGTGCGACCTTTCTTATTAAAGGGTCTTTAAAGTTTTTATAGCAGCAGTACCAGTGATGTTCTTTTCCGTACGCGGAGACTTCTCGACCTAAGGGGGTCCCAAATAAAATTTTCTCAGGGGGGTAGGGGGTATTGCGCAATTTTTGTAACATCGACAGACCTAGTATCTGTCCATAGACGTAATGTTAAAGTTTTTTATTGACAGGGGGGGGGGGGTAAATTTTCTTTAAAACTTATAAAAAAACAATTTTATTCAAATTATTTTGACGAAGTTTTCGAAGAATAATTCACATTTAAATTCATTTTCATTTTAATAGTTTTTTAATTAAATTCAACAAATGAAATCTGTTGTGGGATCACACAATTAAACCCGTCTGTCACTCATTTGTGAAAATAAATCAAATATTTCTCTCGTCTTTAAATATATATTTGTTTCTTATCAATTCTTAAATCTCTTTGTCTTATTCTTATGGGGGATGGTAGCCTTTATAATGAAAATATTAAAAGTGGCAAGCTAAGAAAATATTTTTAATTCCATTTGTCAAAAATTGAACAACAAAAGGATCTTTAGATGCGACCCTCATCTTTCTCTCTACATCCCCCCTAGTCTCCATTATTCACAAAATAAAATTGGAATCTAAAGTAGTGCTTATGTATAGCTTGTTTAATTTTGAATAAATTCATAAAGATTCAAATTTAATGAAAGGATTTAATGAACTCACCGCAACTGATTTGATGATAAATGATAGCCGAGAGACAAATGCAAAGATAGAAAAACAGTGGAAATCTGTTGTGGGATGAAATCATTATCTGATGTCTGCGTTTTCAGCAAAGAACTGATGAATTGTATGTCAATGAACTGATAGATTGAGACAAACACTGAAACAAAAATAATTATTTGAGTCAATACAGTATTCTTGAAATATTGGCACAAGATTTTCGGAAAAACTTTTGGATAAACCTATCATACAAATGGATTACACAACACTTAAAGACGGAATGACTTAAATGCAAATTTTTTATGTTATCTTACAATTAATGGCAAAAAAGCTGCGATACTATGAATGTGTGACCACTTTATAAGCCATCAAAAGTTCAAACGATAAAATCATTGCGTCAAAGCTTTGTTAAGCTTTTAGATACAATTCACAACTGAACCCAATTAACATCAGTTGTGATCTCAGCTTTACTAGTTCAAAACAAGAGCCTTACTCTCTCTGAAGAGGGGTGACATCACAAAACCTGCGTTCTCTTTCAAATCTGGCGGAGAGCTCTGTGTAATTCATTTATTCAACGGATTGTGTGGGAGTTCACCACCAATATTACAAGAGTAGGAGTTGTACAAGTGATCAGACATCGGGGGAATATATTGAGCGTACAATTCTTTTATATAATTCGTTTCCTTTACTTATGTCCCATAAATTATGTGATCAAAGCTGACCAAACTTGGTAAATCAGGATTTTTCGATTCTAAGGGGTAGAGGGTCGATCGCTTGGTCATCCTTGCATGTAATGATGCGTCAGATCTGTACAATAGGCTGACCAATCGTTGAGTGGGCTGCAATTGGTTAGGCTCTAACCGTTAGGGTTAAAAGATATTTGCCATCCGTCCTAATGCCCTTTGGATTATAACTTTTTAAAATAATATTAACTATTTAGAGGGGATTTACAATTTGTACTTTCGAGCTCCACGGAATATAGATATGGATAGAATGGTCGTAGAGAATTTACCGAATTTTGGCTATAATTTCGGAAAACCTGGTTTCGCGGGCTGAATTTCAGATCTTTTTTTAAGGAGTTTCGTACTCAGAAAATTGACATTGACCACACCAATCGCGCCCTTGCCTTTTTATTATGAACTCCATGTATAATTAAAAAAAAATTATTGAATAATATATAATGTATCAGGGCTGGCCAAGGGGGGGGGTAGATCCTTTACCCCCCTAGAACCGAAAATTCTATATAATACCCCCCCCCCTAGAATTTGAAGCGCTGAGAAACAATGGCCG
>JAQGAR010001135.1:0-10403 GCA_034697865.1 Oribatida sp.
ACTTACAAAAGATTTCAAATAACTTTGAGTTCATTTGTGTGGAAATCAAAGGCTTTCTCTTAAGACTAAACTTAAGTAACTTTTCAAATGTGAATAACCGGTGAATAAAATGAGACATAAATTGCTTTGAATTTCATGAAGGGATCTGTAATTTAAAACTTCTCGTGATTTACCTCTTTTACAACATGTTTAATTGATATATTATCAAGCTTTATCAAAACTATTGATTCTATATCAGTGAAGCATGCACAAATTCTAATATTTAAATTCTAATGTGATTTTTAAAAATATTTTTTGAATAGATTTTCAAAAACAAAGAAAATAATTTAATTAATGTGCAAGATATATTTTAGTTTTTTCCTAGTTTGCGCCTTGTAACTTGTGAATAAAATGTTAAGGTTGATGATAAAATTTCATCACACAATTTATTGACATGCTCATTGTAACTTATTGATTCAAAACAAGAAATATTAAAATTTCAGTACTTTTTCATACGTTGAATTGCGATGAAATAAATTATAAGCACTGTCTTTAAAAGGTATTTATGCACTTAAAATAATGTTATGAGTGGTTTCATAGCTTTCTTCTCAATTGATATTTAATTAATTTGATTGTATTTAGCGATTATTCAAATGGCAATCGGAGAGCCAGTCAGTGACCACTCAGTGACCAACTCTTCGCAGGTCTCAAACCAAAAGCCAGGGACCAATCGGTTCCCAAGTCTTAAAATAATCCCAATTAACGATCAAATCCTTGAATTGCAAACAATAATCAGAGACAAGTAATTAACCAATGATTTAATGGTGTTATGAATAATGTCTTCTTGTCTTCAGGACGACCTCCAGAAGTGATTTTGTCTTCTATGCGGACCGTTTGGTCAGTAAAACAAAAGTGTTCTTGATAAATTTAATTGGAGTGATTTGCCTCTATTAAGCCTTCATTCATTAAGCGCTGCTGTTTGTTATGCTGTGCACAACCAATGCATATAACAGACTGTAGGCCTTAATGAGTGTGGGCTTAATTGAGATCTTTCATTGATATTCAAATCAATGGCTTTCAGATCCGTTTAGTGGTAGAGGAAGGCCTAAATCAGTTGCCATTCAAAGACATTGATGTGATCACACCTACCGATGCAGTATACCAGGGCTTGGAGTACCAGAAGGGCAACTGCGGGGTCAGTATTGTCCGCAGCGGCGAAGCCATGGAAAAGGGCTTAAGAGACTGCTGTCGGTCCATAAGAATCGGCAAAATTCTGGTCCAGTCGGATGAGGACACACACGAGGCTCGTGTCGTCTACGCAAAGTTCCCCGAAGACATATACGAGCGGAAGGTGCTCCTCATGTACCCGATAATGAGCACCGGCAACACAGTGGTCAAAGCTGTCAAGGTCCTTATGGAACACGGGGTCAAACAGCACAACATTATTCTTCTTAACCTCTTCTGTACACCAAATTGTAAACCATTTTATTATCTCTTATTTCTATTGATTTTTAACATCTTTTTTGTGGACAGCCGTCACATCGGTGGCCAAAATCTTCCCTCTGCTGACTATTTTGACCTCGGAGGTCAATCAGGTGGCGCCCAACCATTTCGGGCAGAAGTACTTCGGAACCGACTAACAAAACAATTACTTTTGACTATAAATCAATAGATTTTTATATAGATTTATAATTTTGTCGAAAATTAGTTTATTTTCACTAAAATATTAACATTTTATTCATATTCTTGTGTTTGTTGTTATTCGAGGTCTTCGACGAAGAGTTTATTTACCTTTTAATTGATTGATAAGAGTTTTCTTGATTTGCATTTATATAACAATAAGTTTCGAGTCTTAACTCAAATTTATTCGCTTTTTTGCGATACAATGGGATATTTTAAGATAAAAAGTCAAACCAATTGTAATTATAATCATAGAAATAATAAAATTTGAATCTTTTAAACTTAAAAATCAGATTACAGGTCCTTTTGGCTGTTTTTAGCGATTTTATGGATCAAAAATAAAAATAGGAAATTAGAGCAAACATTAGAAACAAATACATTATATAATGCCTTATATAATACATAACACCCGGGGATGGGCAAGGTGCCCGACCTCAGGGGGAGTCCCTGAAAAAATAATTCAGACGGGGGTAAGCGGGGTATTTTGCGAAATTTTAAGAATTCGTTCCTAAACACCCTTTGTTTCGGCCTCTACCCCTTGCGCATCCCTGATTATGCCTTATATAATACATAACACCCGGGGATGCGCAAGGTGCCCGACCTCAGGGGGAGTCCCTAAAAAAATGCTTCAGACGGGGGTAAGCGGGGTATTTTGCAAAATTTCAGGGATTCTTTCCTAAAACCCCGTTGTTTCGGCCTTTACCCCTTGCGCATCCCTGATAATGCCTTATATAATATATAATACATTATATATGCGAAGAATTGAAACTTTTTAGAATAGAAATGTATTTTCAAAAAAAAAAGGTAATTCGTCTCCAATTGAGGTTAAATCCTATCAGAAGTTGAATAATGAGAAAATTGAGAGCAACTCAAAAGTAGGAATCATTTTCTCGCGACTTATCTCTACTTGCAATCCATGTATTGAAACCTTCAGAGCAAACCCTAAATCAGTTGCTCAGCCCTTCCAATGCAGTCGACTTCATAGCTGAAAAGTGAAAGATTGATATTCTCGACGAAAACTTACCTCATTTCTAATCAAAATGAGACAAATTATTGTTCTTCTAATCCAGGTCTTAATAGCATCAGCTGAAAGTAAGTAAAACACCTTGTTACTGGAATATATAGTTTCTTGCTTATTCTTTTTATTAATCAAAAGGTCTTTGATTATAATTTATAATATTCTATAAAAGAAAATTCTATAAAAAATATATAAATTTTATGAATAATCTGATCGCAGATCTGATAACATTCGGTGAGTTTCGGAAAGCAGTCATAGACAATGTCTATCCGGCGCCCACACGGGAACAGTACGACACCATCATCAATATGGCATACAATGCCGGAAACATTACTAGCAAACAGGAATTAGCCATGTTCTTAGCACAGGTTCTATGGGAATCGGCTGGACTTCAGGTAAAAATCAAGTTTTCTATTAATATATTCGTATAACACATTACAGTAACACAGGGGTCGCCAAGCTCTTTGATTTCAGGGGGATAGAGAGGGTATTATTCGGTTAGAACGGGGGGGTCAAGGGGGATTATTACATTATGCATAATATAGTACGTTACATTAGAGTAACCAAGGGGATTAAGGTGAATTATGTTGCATTTTCTTGGTTTTTTTAGAAACACCCCTTGGCGACCCCTCCAGTAACGTTAGGAACAAGGTCACATTCTTAATGTTGAGATGAGATAACGACGTTTTATTGCAATTTCTTTCAAATCACATATTTTTGGATTTAATAAATTTTAAATTAAAAGTAATTTTGTTGGGTCTAGGCCAAAAAGGAGATAAAGTGCGGTGCAAACAGTTGTCCCACCTCCTACAGAACGGGAAAAGAAAAGCCTGGAAAGTACTACTATGGGCGAGGCTATATTCAGCTGACCTGGCTCTATAACTACGAACAATGCTCTCAAGACCTCTACGGAGACAATAGACTTGTAGAAGATCCAGACCTGGTGTCTGACACCGAGGAGGGAGCTTGGGGCTCTGCATTCTGGTACTGGGCCCGGCATTGTCACAACGCAAATGGCGTTAAGGACGGTATGTTTGGCGCCTCCACAATGGCCATAAACGGGGCGTTGGAGTGTAAGGGGCCGTACAAAGTAAAGGCGTTCAAACGGTTCACAATTTATGTCAAAGTTCTCAATGCATTCAATTTGAATGAAGTAAAACCACTTCAAGAGGGCTGTTATCCGCTGACTGGTGAGGGGTCGGTTGACTTTCGCCTGTGCGATGTGGTCGGCCTACACAAGAATTCGGTGGGAATGTTCCACTGGTGCAACGATAATTGCAATTCTGAAGATCCCAACTGTCCCGATGACATGTGCAGCTGTGAGGGCGGCAATCCTGTTAAGAAAGTGGCACAGAATACCACTTCAGGCGACTCCTTAGCTCAGCCCAAAACACATACAAATGTTCAGCAGATTCTTCAGCCGAAAATGTCGGCCAAAGTCGCACCAAAACTGATCGAAATTAAGCCCGTAGTCAAAGAGGAACAGCCTCGTCAGTCCAGACGGGGAAGTGATGTATTTTTATACCACGAGCCCAGTCGTCGAACAACACAAAGGCCTGTTCTGAGCAGTAGTTCCGAAAAGGCTGAGCCACCACCAAGCTCCACCAATAGGCCAGAACCTTCCACCAGTAAGCCTCGCACCCAAATTTTTCGAAATGATCTAGGTAGACTAATAAGAAAGCGTCCCGTAATCAGGACAACTGAGTCACCCCTTCAACAGTAAACCTGTGCTCATAATCACCAAAAAAAACTTATTTCAATAAAAAATTATTAAAAATAAGACTCAATTTTGATTTTCAAATATTTAATTACTTAATATTATTTTCTTTGTGAAAGAATGCATTCGTACAGAGATAGCCAAGCCCCGAGGCTCTAGGTTTTTTATCCCTCCCTTGGCTATCACTCTCTTCTTATAAATTATAACTAAACGGCAGAAGTAATGTTTGAGTTTATAAAAATGATGTCATTTGCAATGAAAAATCTCTTCTGTAATATTATTAGGACAAAAAATAACTTGAAGATCAAATGATCTTGGTCTTCTCTTCAGATAATAATAATAACCTAGCAATCTTAGTTACAAGTTTAAAGAAACCATCGGTGACACACAATTGCAAAAGGAGGACCTCATAAACAAATTATATAAACTCATATCAAATGGATTTGGATTTAAAAAGACACGTTGAATAATAGAAATAGTATAATCTCTAGGATAAATCAAGTTTAACAAAAGCAATTATTAAAAAGCCAAAATCGATAAACATGTAAAAATAGAAAAAATTCCATTATTTTATTGCTTGCGTTACTCGAATGATTAAGTTACACAAGAAAATCTTGAGCTTAATCTATTTTAAATGATATAAAAATCTATTAAATTTATTTATATAATTTTGGTTGAAATCTTGTTAATTATCATAGTAATGATAATATACTAATGAAGCAAGAAAAGATCAATGAGAAAAACAAGGGTTCGCATCAAACCAAAATCCCACTACATTTTGGTATTAGAGCTAACCATTTAAAATATTGTCAGGCTAAGGCCACTTCCAGGCCTAGCTGCCCGCAGCCGGCCCAACGGCCTCTACCCAGAATAAGGTTAGATGAGAGGTTGTGATCTACTTTAATTTAAAGTTACTTTATTCAGTCATACAAGCAACGAGGGCGTGAATGGCCCGGTTCTCGTCTTCTTTTGAAGGAGACGAACACTTAGTTGAATGATCAAAATAACAGTCCCCATAACTAACATATGTCAATGCACATTTCCCCTAATCTCCACTTATTCTGCATGATCAACACAATTAGCTATTTTTATCAAAAGTACAAATAAACTGCATACCAATCAGTCTTATATCGGCACTCATTTACAATATGAAAATTAAATGGAAAGTAAAGTTTTAAAATTCTTCGTTAATCGAGAAATAATCCTAGATGACTAAAAATGGTGACCAATGGTTTGTGATCAGACATGACCGCTTCTTTTTCACTACATTTAAAAGATGTAGTATATAGATTTGTTCGCTCAATTCGTGTTTTGACTGCTGATAAACAAATCCGCTGCTAATAAAAAGCAAAAATCTCCAGTTAAAAATAAAACTTAATTTTCTTATCCTAATTTTATATTTTCAGATATTTTTTACACTCTTATCAAAGCGTGAGACGTAAGAATGTACCAACGTAAAAACGTAAGAATTTACCATTATAATTTGTTCATGACAAATTTTTAAAAATGTTCACACTAATAAATTTCTGACGAATGATTAATTTAAGGAGAATAATAAATAATCCTTTAAGAACAATAGCAGATTTAAACAATTGATAGGACAATTTATACTCTATTCTAATAAAGAATGGAGGATTAAATTTTTGAAATCATATTCAAAGGAAGTCCTGTGCGTTAAGGCGCTGGGACATCAAAGGTGGAAATTTCTAGAACTCGATTGAGACATATGATACATTGTTCCTTGAATTGAAAGAAGGAGGTCGGATTGTCATGAACTTTTTACTTTGAGATATTGAAATTTTTTTTATCAAATAAAATTGGAAAATTATCAATTTTTCGACAATTTATCATTCTGTTAAGACAATTGTGTGCGACTTATGAAAGTGCTATAATAAATTTCTAATCTAAAATTAATTCAAGTTGAATAATGATTAAACTTTAACTAACAACGCCACAACCATTTTAATTGGTTATTATTTTGATGTTGAGAATAGAATTTAAGTGATTGAGCCAGTTAGAGAGGGAATTGTGCGAGAATGAGAGGAAACGACTTAAATTTTGGTCCAATATATGAGTGACCGAGTAAGCCTGATGACAATTAATTAAGTTATGGTTGATTCAGGTCAACTCAATAATTAAACTAGCTTAACAATTTCTTGACCTTTTTTGTGTCAATGTAGTAAGTTTTGATTGTATGCGAATCTTTGTTTTCTTCATAGGAAGACTGGTTTCATTCCTTGTCTTCAAAATGATGGAAAATACAGAAATTGCTTTGTTTAGATGTGATGCTTTTTTTTGTAAAATATTAGATTTGTCTTTAGTTTGAAAAACAAAATATTTTCAAAATATGAAGAAAATTTAGAGTAATTGTTTGAAAGTCACGTAGCTGACTACAAGCGTGGCTCATCGGTAGATTGCACCAGAAATTACTACAAATATATAGTCGAACCTTCTTTTCACCTGCCGTTTGGTTAACTCTCTATATTGTTTATATAAATGTACCTGTTTGACGGCACTCAGATAGTTTTAATGCTTTAAATACATCCCAGTTGTTTAGTTTTTCTTGATATCATGCATTTTATACAATATTAAAGTTTCCATTGAAGTTTTTAGAATTTCTCATAGTTAATTAACGAATACCAAAAATCATTGTTTCATATCTCAGATATTAGAATATTTTTGGGCTAAAAGGACTGTTCCGATGACAAAACTTTCATTTATAAGGATACAAATTGTTTGCAATATTATCTCTCATTGTTGAATAATTCTTGATGCAAATGGCCCTTGAAAAGAATGAGGTTGCACTGAATTTAATTTTTCGTAAATAATGTCAAATAACTAGTCTAAAATCAAGTTAGCTGGCAATCAGTGGTTTACCTATACTTAAGTTTATTAGCTAAATATACCCTGAACTTATATTCATTCACCAATTCTAAGATTCCCAGCTAAGACCGACTTTAGCCAGCTATAAGTGCATCACAGAAAGATAAGGGTGAGCAAACCCGAAAACTTATATTGATCACAGCCATTTATTTTTTTAAATCAAGTGGTTAATTTGCAAAACTGCAGATTCAGTCAGGCCCTGCCTACAAACATGAATTAGTCTCAATCTATTATTTCTCTTGATTGAAGGACCTGCGCACTTGAATCCGTAGTTTTGCAAATCACCACTAAATTTCATATGTTTGGTGAGAATATTGACCGTAACTAATAAAGAAAAGGGGGTAATTAGACCGGGTTCATTCAACAAAATTATATACTTCATTGGATGAATGTAGTGATAAATACAATTATATTATGTGTAGAATGCATTTTATTTCCAGGGGTATTAAGGGGAGGGAAAAGCCATAACTGCCCCTGTTGAAGAAAAAAAATAAGTTGAAATTTAACAGCATAATTTCGGGTTTGAGCTAAATTTAAATTAATTTTCACTGTAATTTAAATATCAAGGCAAAGTACAAAAGAAAATATCCATGCTTAAATAAATTTGCTTGATAGAGGAAGATCATCAAGTTCCCCACAAAAGACAACCTTGATGAAAGACTGTATTGCTCTAAAATTTAATCGATCTGATCTTCTATTTCTGGCTCACAATTTACTTTTCAAAGTTATTCGTTAACCGCATTCAGTAGTTTTATGTTCAAGAATCAGAAGATATAATAAACAGTCAAGCAATGCAGCTTTCGAATCAAGCAAAAATCCTGTGCTATCGTATTAAAACTAAATCATCAAGTGTTGTGGAGAATGAAAATTCAGCTAAAAGAGTGTTTGAATCAAGGGAAGTTCACCAAGCAGAGCGCTTAAGCAAATTTAATGAATATGAAAAATTTTTAGCGCTAACGCATTTCCCTTTGAATTCAAGCTTCGATGAGATCAGCAAGATCGATTGGCATCAGAAAAAGAGAATGATTTTGTTTTCATTGATCATCCATTTCTTTTTCTTTGCTGAATTATGTAACGTATTTTTGAATACGTTCTGGCCCACGACATACATTCGGGAGCTCACTTGCAATTTGGCATCATATCTTGGAGATAGTTCTATTTTCAATTTGGCCATAACAATGATATTTATAACTGTGTTTTTATTTTCACTAAGATTTAATTACCTGATTCTCACTGGAAAATCAGCACAACAGAGATATTTATATAAGTTCAAGTACAACTTACTCGGCTTTGAATTGAAAGACAAATTTCAACAGAAATTTTTCAAAATTCTGACTTTATTGAACAAATATTTACCAAGATCGTTTGCCCAAAATATTCTGATTATATATGTTGTTATAATCATCACAAACATTTTTGCTCATTTAAACAATGAGCAGTGGAGTTTATATGTAGCTAGTAAGTTATCGAAATGAATTCAAATACTGTTCTTTAAAAATTAATCCATTTTTAAAGGAGTCATTTTCTGGATAATATCAGCTTTTATATCAACTTGGCATTTTTTTGGCGGAGTCTACACCTACTTTTCATTATTTATATGCTGTTCTCTGATTTCCAAATACCATTTCCAACAGATTAATGAGGAAATCAGCAAATGTCTGAAACGAAACAAATTCAAAAGACTTGAAAAAATTCTCGAATCACATATTATTATGGAAAATGAGATCAAACTCCTTAATGAAGAGTACAAATTCAATCAGTTTTACTTGTTCAAAATATTCAGATTTATTTTCATGCCGTTCATTTATATAAGCCATTCCTCGGACTCAAGCATTATATTGCGGATAACTTTCCCATCAATAGCCTTGACAATTTTGTTCGCGTTAGTCGCTGGAAATGTACTTTCTGTATCCGTAACAAAGGCTGCCCACAAACCTCTCTCTTCTTTACATAAGTTTATGGCTCAGAATGAAAAGATTTCATTGGGTTTGAGATTGAAAATAATGCGATTCATTGAACGGCTATCCGGACCTGAAATCGGTTACTATTGCTATGATTTACATCCGATGACTTCATATCATTTCGCTGGATATATACTCGAATCAATAACTTCATATTTATTGTTCTTAAACCTTCTACACAGTAGAAAATAAGATCATAGTTGATAAAGCTCAATTTTAATTAAAGAAGTTTTATTTAGTTTTTAAGCACTTGGACTAATGAAATATTTTGAATGTCCTATACACTTAGCACTTATTTTAAAAATATTCTCATTGTTGTTTTTGTTATTGTATCCTTACTCTATGACATAATATAATGTTCAAGTCTTTATTCATTTCTTTTGGGCTAGACTAACAAACCACCGTGACTTTGGGCAATTAATTCAGATAATAACAAGTTTCAATATTATTTATCGTCATTTCCTTTATAAAAGTTAAAAGCTCATTACACTTCGTGTATATTTTTGACTAAATAAATAAAAGTTTCAGCAAAATCCCCCCTGTTGGCGAAAAACTTGAAAAACCCCCTGTCGCGCTCGATAGGCCCCATAGCTGGACGCCGAGCAAAATTTCACAACTTGTTTTTTGATCGCTAACTACGACATTATTATTATAAAAGTTTATTATTATTATCAGTGGAGTTAAAGTTCCCTAAAGTCCTTAGTTTTAGGGGATAAAAACGCTTCAGCTTGATTTTAATAGTGAAAAATGCGTGCGGCTGATCGCAGATCTAAAAATTCAGTGCATTTATAAGGATTTAGGTTTGTTTTCATTAGGATCTCACGGTTTGTCGTCTATTTTTACTGAATTTATAAGAAATAAATAAAATTAATAGCAAATTATTAGTGAAAAATACTTTCGATATTCAACACATTTTATAATTTTTGTAAAGTTGAAAATATTTGAATTTAGATAAGTTAAAACATCTTAATTGCAATTTTCTGATTTTCTTTTTTTTCAAAAGTGCAACAAGTGAGGGCTTTACTAATCAGGTTCATCCTATAAACTACTTGGCTCTTAACGCCTTTCTGATCAATGGATTTCATGTGATGTTATTTAAACTCGATTTTAGAACATTTTAAAAATTCAATTATTTAATTGACTGCAGAAACTGAGCAAAACATTA
>JAQGAR010001136.1:0-10400 GCA_034697865.1 Oribatida sp.
CATAGTATTGAATAAAGTCCACGATTTTTGTCGCATTCAATTCAATTTTAATCTCAATTTTCATTAGAGTTTTACTCCAGAATTGTTTTATTGATTGGCCAACAATTTAAGTGCACTCACTTTCAAATCTAAATGAATGTTTGCATTATATACACAACATAAATTTTCTCTTTTTAATCATTCAAATTTTTAGGGGATTTAGCTCTTGGTTTATGCTTTATATTTATTCATAGCACTCATTATTTTTAGAAAATGGTTCTTGATTATTAATTATTTAAAACTAAATTTTGAGCTTTTTAAAAATTGAAATTAATTTCATTTAAAATCACTCAGTTAACTCGTGAATTGACTTGAATCCACTTATTAGTTACTTTTATTAGCAATATACAATTAGCGTTAATTTTTAACTGGATTTACTGCTATATACTCGTAAAAATTGCGGCAAAAGGGCTTGAAAGTACTGAACACAAAATGGTGGACACCCTAATCTAGACTCCTAAAGTCGAAAAACATATACCCTAGACTCTAGGGCCTAGAGCCTCGAAACTTGGTCATCCCTACATTAATTAATTATGGGAATTGAGAGCAAGGCAACACTTTCGACCATCTACTACATTGGTTTTCTTTTCTGATTTCATTTTATAGACCTTTTTGAAAATACAAAAACAAATTTAGGATCAAATGGATTCAAACGGTCTGATGTATAGTAATCAGTAGTTGAATTGGAATTCTATTCCTTTAAATTCACAATAATTTTGAAATAAAACATTGAAATCTATAATAAATTGAAGTCACTTAAGTTAAGTGCCTTTTTAGAGATCTGTTGCCATTCCATCCAAAAAGTGATTTTTTCATTACTTAAAAATTATATGTAAAGTTAGAAAAAATTTCCCGAATATGTTAAATTTAGGTTCAAACTCTTGAATAACTCTTCATCAAATACATTATGATCATGGGATTTCCCCAATCTTTTAGGGAGAGGGAGGGAGAAAAGGGAGAAAATTTGGGAAGGGTTGGTCTCACCTTTTGGCTGAACCATTTCATGGTTCATAGTCAGTCCACCCTGTTTCATTTTCACACTGTTTCACTTTTCTGAAAATTTCTGCCAGCAACCTCTTGAGCCGAGTTCTCGGCCCCCTTTGATTTTTTTTAGAAAATTTGCAGAAAATTTGAGAAAAAAAACCTAATAAAAGATTTTCAATTTTTCTCGAGGGACCCCCTAAATTTTTGACAAAGTACCCCTGAGTTTAGGATTTTTCTTACCTCTTGAAGTAAGGGTCCGTTCGCATCCCTGCTAAATATCTATGTTAAGCGCAAAGCACAAAGTATACAACTTGTACAATATGCATTATACAATAATATAGTTTATTTAAGTTAATCACAACTAATTGATAAAAATGACTACAATTTGCAGGGATTAATTTTTAAATTGATTAATTAATTAATTTGAATGTATTTCTATTCTCTTTTAAATCTTGAAATGAAAATTATTTGCAGACTTGATGTGAATCTTTGAGAATCTTATTTATAAAAGGGATAATTGGTTTATGTAAATGATTGGGACCTTAATTATGGCCGTTAGGGATAAGTAAGAAGGTTGAATTATTGTAAGAAAGTCTTCTTGTGGACTATTACAGTAAAAATAAACAAATAAATGTCTCGATCATACTTTTGATTAAATTGATTGGCTTATTGTTTGGATGTACTCCCACGCAATGTGTGACGAATCTAACATTTTTAGATTGTATTCATTTTTAGAATACATGTAATCACAAATGCTTGGCTTTAATGTTAAATAAGTTTAACATTTGATTCGTGTTATGTTATCTCAGGTGAGGGACTGACGCAACTCCACTCTTTACATGAAAGCCTTTGAGGGCGAATCCATACAAATGAATTGCTAATACAAGACAAATAGGGTGACCAGGGATTCCATTTAATTATGGAGTCCCTTCATTTATTAATTAGAAAATGTTAACCCATTTTAATTAATTCTAAATTACATAAAAGGTCAACTAAATTTAACTTATAATAATTTAATGGATTTCTTGGATGTCTACTTATTTGTTTTTCTTTTCGTTGTGAAACACCGAATAAAACAAGAAATCAATGGAAGAATAATATTGTGATTATATTTATTGAGTTCTATTTTGAGTTGAATTTGATTCGTAGTTCATTGGAGTCACTATGAAAATTGAGGATCACTTGAATGATAAAAATAAAAGCTTTCATCAAAATTTTGAGAATCATTTGCTAAATATATTCATGAATTATATTCGATATTATTGTATAATTTGAATGAATACAGAAACCAATACAATGAATAAAAGTATTCAAATATCAAAGAGTTGTGTTGAATGTTAAATAATGTACTCATAAAAATAACTTACATTACCATGATAGTTATGGTTTAAACATTATTAATGGAACAATAATTATGTCCGAACACATCCGAAGCAGGTATTCGTCTGATTGCTTTGAGACGTGCTCTCAATTGTGCGATGATTTGTATAATAGAAAAGTACAATATTTGGTTTAACATAATTATCATTTTATGCCTCATTGTCTTCAAAACTAAGCTCTCAATCGATTACTTTTTCCAAATTCACTCTTTTCTCTTATCATTACTTAAATCAAAACGTTTTCGTATGAAAATCGATTGAACCGTAATTTTCATACAAAAGCTAAAAAATTTTTATGTGAAAAGGTGAAATTTGCTTGTTGATTCTATTGACAAAATATCCAAGTATGATTGTGATGTTACATGTTTGGGATAAATTGGAGATATATGGTCGGAAACCTAAATTTAATTCTAAATTAACATTTAATGGGAGTTCACCTAAATTTTAATTTGAAGTTTGAGTTAACAGTTTGAGTTTGAGTAGTTCCGCTTTTTATTTTTGACTTTATTTTCAGTTTTAATCTAGCCTTGTATTAAGTTATTTCACGCATCATCATAGGAAACCTTTACAATCATTTAATGTACAATCAAACAAACATGATGAATTGTTGAATTTGTCGTTGAATTGTCTGATCATTGATGATTAGATGAGTTTATATGTATAAGTATATGCTTGCTTCAAATTTGATTTAAAAATCAACGATTTTTACAGAAAATGTCGAAAATTCGATTTTTAAGCGAATTTGAACAACAGTTAGGGAGCATTCAAAGTAAAACATTAAAAATGTTATTGCTCAATTAATGTTTAAAGAAATGAGACATCAATTTTGTTTAGCAAGTTTTCATTGATTGAGTGCATTCAAAGGAATTTTCATTCTATTTGTGTTTTTATTATTTGTTTTGCTATCAACAAAACCTACCGAAGAGAATGACTGTATTACAGCGAATGTAACATTAGTCGGGCGAGTGATCCAACTCTTAGTTGTAATGGAAAGCATCGAATTGCATATGTATTGCAGTGAAGTGTCTTTACGGCCGCTACTTATTAGCTCTTTTCTAGTAAACTATTCTTCAATTTTTGTGTTTCTCATAAACAAAAGTTCGATAAAAAGAAATGATTCTTCTTATCAAATACTCATTTGGTTCGGCCATAAAAGACAGATGTGATTATAAACCTCTTAATAGATATGACATTTTCTGAGCAAATAATCAACGTTTGATAATTTATTTGAAGTAACTTTTACGCCAACAATGTTTATTAAAAGCTCTAATAAGTTTAAACTATTTTCTTCAAAAGTTTGATAAGAACTATCTTTTTACTGAATTCTGCAAAGTTTAAATCAAAATTATTCTAAAAGTTTGTCTTTATTATATTGAGATAAATAATGAGATGAGCTTTTGTTCAAATACCATGTAATTCAGTGATTTATCATCGATTAAAGTAATTACTAATTAGAAGACCAAAAATGAATTATAGGATAAGTTAGCGAAAGCAGATAATATATTGTCGACTTAGAAACCAATCGATACAATTCTAATTAAAACGTATAGGAGATATGTTCAAATCCGAAGCAATGAATATATTACACGTAAATACCACTAAATATGATTAAGTTTTCAAATATAAAATATGATTTTTGGTTTACAAACAAATAAGTTTAATTGAATCCCAGTTTCAATCGTTCACAATAATCGATTAAATGGTTTTTAAATAAGTTATTAACTTCTCACAAATGTCTCCAGTTCCTAACTTACCACAAAGAACTGTAAAATTAAATTTTAAGATTAATTTGAAAACCTAAATACATTTCATAGTTATCATAATGGATTATTCGACCATTATTAATTGACCATCATTGCTTTATCGTTGAATAAAATGGGTGTCTACGTCATTTGGGAAATTAAGAAATTGTTGTCAAAATGTAGTTTATTTTACAATAATTTGTTTTTTACTTATGATATTCTGTTTGAGAGAATCTGTATTTATTTCTGTGATTAATAAATAAATTAAATACAAACAGAAAATGCAATTATAAGTTAATGGATTGAAAGTTTAGGAATAGCAGGAAAAGTCGATTTTGCGATAACCAAAAAATTTGAATTAAACAATAAAAGAGACAAATAATGAATAGTCGGTCATTCTGTATAAAAGAATTCATTGAATACCTTATTTAGTTTGAATAGAGTATTGCGGTTGAGATCTTGTGGTCGGACTAATATCCGCCTTATTTTACTCTGCTCTCGAAGCTACCAGTTCTAGAAGTTTTCATTCGACATGTTAGCACTCACTCTCTGAGCGCAGCGCACAATACCTACTCTACCGTTCCTACCGTTTGATCAAATGTTTTGCTTTTATAAACTTACGTCCTTTTAATCAGTTGAATATCAGACATCAATAAATCTAAAACACTGTCTTTCATTGTTTCGGATTAAACGTAAACTAATTTCTTATGAATTGTCACTTAAATACTTGGTTTTGAATCTTCGATCTGCAACTGGTTTGAGAGGATTTGACTGTTGTGTCGAACAGTTTTAGTGGAGATAAAAACCAAAACTTAAAATCTTTTGGAAATATGAAGATTCGTAAGACCGAGATTCTAAATTCAAGACTTTATTATACGTTTGTTTTAACAATTTTGATATCATTAAATTATTTTCCTGGTAAGTTACACACATTTCTTAAATTTTTATCATATCAAATTTATTATATAAACCAATGATCACAGAAGCAAAACTTTCCAAGATTTTCACGAATTGAATTGAATTTGTTTTATCAATTGATTTGTCAATTGATTGATTATTTTTGGTTAAATTGCCAGCTTTTCTAGTAACCAATATTTTTATCGCTGAAGGTACCCTACCTCATGGAGATATCAGAATTCTTCAATTCAAAGGGTATAGGATGGTGTATTTCGTAATAAAAAATCACTGAATTTAGGGGGTATAGAGAAAAATCCTAAAAAATACCACATCGCTTCGCTAGGATTTAGCTAAATTAATTGGATTTAAACCAAATTTAACGGTAAAATAGCATGGTACAACTCACCTGACTCCCTAGGATTTACCCCAAAATTGTGGCCAAAACTCCTTTCCTGACACCATGAAGCCGAAGAGCTTGGTGCATCCTGGTTTTTGGTGTACATAAAACTCTTTTTCTAAGATTTATTCTATCCTTTATTCTTGAAGTGATAATTAAGATGTAAAACCGATTCCTTTTAGAGAAATCAGTGAAATTCATATTTCAATTACCGAATGCTATGCTATGGTTTCATAATGTTGTGTGCGACACATATTTTCAATTATAGATACTTTTGGCAATTATTATATCATATATTTTCATTTATTTTATCTTAAGTTCTGAAAAAGCAGTAAAAATGGTACTTTGAATAATGTGTATGAATATCCACCACGATGATAATTAATTTTTCTGAATTAGTTATTATAATATTATTATTTAGAATGTCATATATATATATCTCCGCTTTTTAATCAAAACTAAAGAGATTAAAGAAAATACAAATGTATAAAAATTTATAAGGGTAAGTTAATCAATATCAATATATTATATATAGAATCTCTTTTATTAGATATCGAAATTGTATTGAATTAGACTTCAATTATTTGATATTAATGGTCATTTCATAACTAGTGCTCAAAATGGTCGAAAAAACAAATTATAATAACAGTTTGAATAATTCATAATCAAAATCCAATAAATACTCACTAAATTAAGGCGTTAAAAATGAGCCATTTTTTCAAATAGAGAGAAATTTAAACTCGATTAGCTCACAATAATAAAAAGCAAGTAAATTAGAAACTGGGAAATAATAAAAATTCAAAGTGTAAAGTGCCTAGGTCTAATGTCATCACCTCCATATGTTCTATACATTTAAAAGACTTCAAAATAATAATAACAACAAACGTGAATCGGAAGGAATTGTAGATATGTGTTTCTATGTGGGTTTGGGTCAAAATTGAGTGAGATAAGTTTAAATGTGAGCCCTGATGACGTTCTCTTCTGAAATGAGTGAGCGATAGGACTATCAGAGTATGAAATAACATATTTAGTAAAATAATGTTTTTTAATGTTAGAAAAAGTTGAGGAGAAAGTTAATTTCCTTTGAGAAATTTCTTTGAATTTGGTTCTCAATGTGTTCTTCACTAATATTGTCGGATCCAATTATGGAGACCTTAGAAGTGTTTTCATTTGCTGTATTCACAAATCGACTTTTGTGTGGCACCACTTAAACTCTAACACAGCTCTAACACAGCGATGGCTTTTCTAAAAATAAAATCAATTCTGAATAGAATTTCATATTTTATTAAATTATTGAAATTATTGACAAAAATCTCGAAACTATCCTGAATAAAAGAGAATTTCAAGTGTTTCGCTCGTAGTTATTAGAGACAAGGAACTTTATTTGTTTGATTTTACCAAAGGTTTACCAATTAATTAGATTTTTTGACAATTACTTCACATATAAAGTGAAAAATTGAAATAAGTTTTCATTTTATGCACATTTGTGAACATATCTAAAGTCTACAAAATAACTATAAAAGGTACCAATATATGTATACACAATTCAAATACCTATTCTATAAGAATATATAAATATTGAATGTCTATCGACTTAATAACCAAAAAATTGTATTAAATATTAAATGTTTTTCCATATTTTCATTTTCTTTATAAATGAATGAAATGACAGTACAAATGAAATAAAAACTATTTTCAGTTCTTTGAGTCATAATATGTATGCATTTTTCATCTAATGATTCAGTTCCAGTGGCAACACATCAATTGCTCAAAAATAGTAAAAATTTTATATCGTATCTATAGATAGGAATATTCTGTATAGAAAGTCTGCCAGTCATTCAATACAACAGTGGTCACCAGGGGATTTTTATCAGAGAATTTCGCTTAATACAAGCTTCTTTAAGACAAATTTGCAAGAAATGGTCACCGAGTTGATTTGTGGCATTTTCTTGTCTTATTTTGGTAATATAGCCAGGCAAACTAAAATTGAACTAATTTAAGCGAAAATATAGAAAATCTAAGAAAAATTGAGGATTTTTGGCCACTATTTCACATACATTCTTATTCTTCAAAGCTAAAGCCAAAAGATTTCCTTTGTATCCGGATTAGATGACCTAGCTTGGTGACCACTCCATTACGATTTGAAAATAATTTAAAATTACATTTATGATTTGCGTGTCGTGTATTTGCAAATTTGAATATTTGATAGAAGCAATTGTTGTAGTTTTGAGTCACGATAGGCTCAAAATAAACTTTCCCTACAAAACCACAAGACTTTCATTATCACAATTTTTAATTGATTTATTTCAACGATTTTGAACATAATTTAAAACATTTATTGCTAGACAATTCTGGGAAATCATATGATTTATGAATATAATATATTATTAATAATGTGATTCTTAATAATAGGTTATAACTTATAAATAAAACTGATTCTAAAGCTGTTTATTCAATGATAGGAATTATGGTTTTAATTGATTTTTCACTTCCATATCATTAAAGGTCTGACTTTTCAAACAAAACTGATATTAGAATAAATGATTTATTATTATTCTCTACGAATATATTAATCCATAATTTAAGACTTTCTTTATTAAAATCCATATCAAAATGAATGTAAAGATTATGTAATATTGTTATAATTTTTCTATGGTTAATAAATTATCATAAATTGTGATATCAATTACATTACATGAATCAGCGTTTGAAACAATCATTTTAGCAAAAGTCGGTTCAAATGGACTCTAAATAATTTCAAATATACTTAAAGTAAATGACGGAAATTAAAACAAATCCAATTTTTGTTGCTTTTAGTTATATTAAACATCTATTTTTGGATTTAAATTTCACTAAAATAACTGTTTTTGGGTTTCAATTCTTTTACTGTCATTAAAATTCGTCAAAGAATTTGAACTCTTTTATTAGTGAACTACTCTTTCAGTTCACTAATTTATTTGATATGAGAGCACAAGAAAGAGATGTCCAATAGATTTCAAACAAAACAAAGCGCCGACAACTCATGGCTCTAAGCTATTTCGAGGAGAGTTTAACAAATGAATTGACTCGAATTTCCTCGATTCTAGATTGACTAGACTAGGAGTCAAGTGATGGAGAGCACAGCCCACACTATTGGCGACCCACTATTCAACAAATTCTATGCCAATATTCCTAAGTACCTAAGTTTAGGAAAAGATTGGCACTTATGCCCAATAGATTACTCTTTGCACCAAATATTGAGACCCAAATTCTTTATTACATCCATTTCTCTTAATTACAGTCTATTTTATGTCAATTAATTTTGATTCAAACGATTAACTATTAAACTATTAACTATTAGCGCACTTTTATAATAAATTTTAGGATTCAAATAATCAAGGATCCCCAAACTTGACGACTTCAGGGGAGTCAAGGGAAATTTTACCCAAAATTTTCTGTGGGGTCTATGGAGAGAGAAATTTAAAAAAAAACATTATTATGAACACGGTCGACATATCACCGCTTAATTCCTTTCAAAACAAGTTGATTTAGCTAAAGCCGGTTTAATTTGACCTAAATCCAGTTTAAAATCTGTTGGGACGGCCATTTTGCCAGAATTACAGAAAATGTTCACTTCTAGAGCGCAGCGTCATTTCTAGAGAATGAGAGGGTTTCAGATCTTTTGCCAATCTTGAGTTGATCCCTCCTTGGGGATCCCTTCAATTAATAATTGTATATACAAAAAATTCGAATTATTAGAAGAAATTCGTTTATTTTGATATTATTTTAACGTTTTTATAATTTTTTAAAAAAGAGCAAATGTTTGCATTGAATACTAATAGACCCGCATTTCTTATTTTATGTTAAAAGTATTTAAAGAAGTTAATTTAACAAGCAAAGAGCAAGCAATGGCAATGAAAGTTGGCCAAATTCAAAGATTCAAATATCAGTTTAAAGGTCTTATTTTTCAAAAGGGAATTCAATTTTGAATTGCGCATGGCAAATTCGAAAGTTCCAAATGATCACTTGAAGTTTAAAGAGAAATCGTGATTTGAAAGAAGGAATATAATTTTAGTGATGCTTTACAAGTATCAATCATTTCAACTAATCTAATCTAATCAATGCATTTCAACATTAGTTTTGATGCAAAACGATTTTTCTTCCAATTTTAAAGTGACCTTTTCGGGCTTTCAAAATAGTCACACGCAGTTTTAAAATTTATCAACTTTTTAAAAGGCCTTTAAACTAATGTATGAATCAGTGAATTTGGCCACTTTTCATTACTATCGTTTGTCTGTAAGCTTTAATATAAAATTTATATAACATTTTTATAAGGTTAGTTAATTGATGTATTGAAAGGTCACTCAACTGAATATATCTTAGACTATGGATAGACGGCTGAATGAACCTAATCGAAAATTAGAGCATTACTCAATGACTTGACTAAAACTTACACAACTTGTATAGTATATAAGTCATCCTTCAATATGAATCGCTCACAAAAAGGCTTTTCCGAAACGTCTCTAATCCTCAGCAAAATCTTTAACATCAAAAACCAATTGAGAAAAATAGATCAATTGATTAATAATATTTGCTAACAAATGAAATTACACCAGTTTACAAATAATATTCAATTATAATCTGATATAAATAATTAAGAAATGAATGAGAGAAGTGCCGATCTCTTAGAAACAACCATTTGATCAATGTCAACCGATGGTTTCAAGAATATTAATAAACGATCATCAATAGAGGCTAATATAACGATCATTGCCATCGATTAACCACTTAATTACCTATATTTGGAGTCAAAATAGTTATACTACCATTTTCCAATCTTTGAAAATTTGCATATTTCACACTTTATACAAAATCTTACCTCCCCTTTTAGCCAGGGCTGGCCAAGGGGGGGGTAGACCCTTTACCCCCCTAGAACCGAAAATTCTATATAATACCCCCCCCTAGAATTTGAAGCGCTGAGAA
>JAQGAR010001137.1:0-10399 GCA_034697865.1 Oribatida sp.
TTTAATCAATTTAATTAATCTGGGGAATTATCAGTCAATTAAATCAGTGATGCGGAAGGGCCACACACAGGTGATACCTCCCGACCACAAGGTGGTATAAGCTATTTCGCCAATTTTCAAAACCTCACCGACTTAGTATCTGCCCATAGACGTGATGTTAAATTTTTGACAATTTTAGGGGGTTCCCGCCGAGGTAACATTTCAGGGGATATTTGAGCTATACGCCCCCTTCCGCATCACTGAATTTTAATGAGTTATCGATTAATTGAAACCTTTGTTTAAATTAATAAGTTTTGGAGGAAATGAGACTTTAATAATAGGCTAAACATTATATTGTTATGAATACCAAATTCACTTTATTCATAAAGTTCAATTGATAGATCCTTGATCCTAAGGCTTTTGTTTAAGTAACAATAGAGCTTGATGATACTTTTTTTCATTATTTTCATCATTCAATTGTTCAAATCCATCATTCAAAACGGGAAAAAGTGTACTAGATCAGTAACTTTTGCCTTTTTTAATTAAAATTCATATTTAATGGTGTGAAATGGATATTTTATTTAAATTTAGCTGCGTTACATTTAATTTACAAGACTAACAGGTAAATTTGAAACAATAATACATTAAACTTAAAATCGTATTTAAGAAATGGATTAATCATTTTGTTTGAGTAAATTTAAAATTCATTAAAAGTTAAGAAACAAATTTTGAGATAATTTGATAAAAATCTCATTAAAGGGATCAGGAATTGAAAAGTTGACAAATAATGCGAATAATTAAATGAGACAAAAGTGGTTTTACATAAAATTTGCAGAAATTTAATCTTTGATTAAGATTTGAATCTTAAATACTTTGAAATAGTTATCGAAATTTGAATTTCAAAGTAGAAAATAATTAAAGAGTTCATTGAATAGAAGGAAGAATGGCTTTAAATGATCTAAGATTAAACTTTTATATAGATTCCAGTTTAAAATTTGGGACAAAATTGTTTTACCTTATTTGAAAAGCAATCGATAAATGAATAAATTCTTATTATTTTTGAATTCTTAATGTTTTTGAAAAACAATTTTATAGACTAAAAGAGAAATCAGTATTTAAACAGACAATAGTTAAACGAATAAATAAAAAGCGGAAAATTTGTTTTTCATTCAATTTAAAAATAGTGAATCAAATTTGTGTCAATGAGTTCAGAAATACTCGAAGAGTAGAGAAAATAAATTAAGAATTTTATATTAAATTTTTTGTGTAAACAATAGAGAAATAGCGAAACAAACCTAAAGTAGAATAAGCTTTGAATGAATTCAAAGAAAAATCAGAAAATCGTTATTTTAAACGATGAATACTATAATAAAATTTTACGCAAAACCAATATAGAGATTATGGAATGAATGGGATATTATTCTGAGCCCTAAAATAGATTTCTATTTCACAATGAAATGGTCGACCAATTTATGTCTTATCCTTACTTAAGATATGCATCAAAATTGAGTTATGAGGAAATGATGTGTAAATTGAGTTATGAATTATTGAGTCAATGAATGAATGGAAAGCTTGATGAGAAAGTAATGAAGAATAAGTGGTTTTAGGAGTAAAGCACTGACCACAACCTGGGTGATGATGAATCAGCAAGATGACGATTGTTAACCAAGGCGATTTTTATAAAGCTGCTTGATGAGGTGAAATTGAAAATTATGTCTAATATCCGCCACTGTATCCGCCGTCTCCTCCGCCGCCACCGTATCCACCACTACTTCCTCCGCCACCACCACCACCACCGTATTCATCACCACCTCCACCACCATAGCCGCCTCCACCACCACCTCCCATATCATAGCCTCCGCCGCCACCGCCTCCCATATCATAGCCTCCACCGCCCCCGCCTCCCATTCCTCCACCATAACCTCCTCCACCACCGCCATATCCGCCGCCGCCGCCACCGCCATATCCGCCGCCACCACCACCACCTCCATATCCGCCCCCACCATAGCTATCCATTTGCGTACAGCACTGTTTTTTCTCTTTTATACTGAATCGATTACCAAGATTATTTGATTATTAATGAATGAATATATGAAAAGAGGTTTTTTTTCCAAGTGATTAATGCATCGATTCTTGGAATTGGATCTAATCTGAAAGGAAGTACTTACGGTATTGGTATCGGAATCGGAATAATTATCTTCTTTTTCGACTGCATTTCCAAAGAGAAGAAAATATTTGATTACTGTATGAAAAGAGAGATAATTTAATCAGATGTAAGACCTTCAACATTGACAAAAGCGGCAGAAGATCTTTGAGTTTTTTCATTAGTTTCTTCTTTTTCATCGCATTTGTAGATTCAATGTAAACGGATATCAGACATAAGTCTAACAAAAGGATCGTCAAAAACAAGAGACCACTCGTTCGGCTCCGACACAACATTTTTTACAACAGATTTACTTTTGAACAAAAAACTTATTATAATTATTAAATCGGAAATCGATTCAACTTTTTATAGCATTTTTGAAAACGAAAAAATGTAAAATCTTTCACAGATGTGATGAGTTTGAAAAGTTATGAACTTTCACTGCGAGCCCACACACTCTTATATACTGTACTCTTCGGTGGTTATTCTGAGATCCACTTTCTATTCTGTGCTCTAAACAATCGGAAATACCAGTTATTGTCCCAACAATTCTTAGATTTTTATTTATTCTCATTTTGCACATAAATCCCACCTCTTATTTATGAGTCCCTCTTCTTATTATTATTCTTTAAACAGAAACACAATTCTTTGAGAAAAATATTAGCGATACAGTCAAAGCCCTTTCAACACTGATAATATTATTACCAAGTAAAAATTATCGATATACTTTATTAGCGACAATTAATTTTTGAAATTCCATTGTCTTATCATATATTGATAACAATAAATTGATTTATTCGTTGAACCAAAGGTTTAATGTCTTTAGATATGTGTCTGAAACTAGGAATGGTTGTAGGGATGGCCATAGCATACAATCGATTGGGAACAATAATTTCCGTATTTAGCATCGGTGCTAAAAAAGCACATTTCACCTAAATTTCACTTTTGTTGAAAAAAGTGAGTGAAAAGGCAATCGTTGTGTCAATTATTCAAAATGAATACATTATTAAACATTTTTCACGTTTTCGTTATTTTAATGCTTTTTATAGTAAATATTTATAAATTTAAATTATGTTTAAATTAATTTCAAGCGGTAGTAATCAAGGGAGATTCATTTTAAAATACTCATTGTTCACCAAATGCAAGCTTTTGACAACCTGTTTCAAATTGAAATTGTTATAGCTCAATTTAATACTTCGAGTCTTCGATGTTCAAATGCTTGTCAAAAGTCACCCTTGATTACCCTGCAATCGCGAGTCACGATTAACCATGAATAATTACTTATTGATATTTTAGACTTGCCAAAATATACCAAGCTATTTTTGTTGGTTCATTAGATTTGCAATTATATGAAATGTTCTCAATTCGGTTCGTATTAATTAAAAGACTTAAATTGACCGCACATTATATTTCACAATTAACTCAGTCATTTTATTAAATCGCTATTTTTAGTCCAACAAAAATATATATTTGTAACCATGCTTAAATTAAAATTTCTTAATATTAGTGATCTTAATTTATTTTCTCGTTGTTTTGTTGTTATTGAAACTTTCTTACATCAGGGTTGATCCAGTGATGCGGAGACCTTTCGCCCTCAGGGGAGGTCCCAAAAAAGTTTCTCAGGGTGTAAAGGGGGTATTATGCAATTTTTGTAACTTCGACAGACCTAGTATCTGTCCATAGACATTTTTTGTTGACGGGGGGGGGAGAGAGTTTTAAAAACTTAAAGAAAACAGTTTACTCATATTTTTTTACTTAAAATTAATAAAGTATAAATCAAAAAGTTGCATAATAAAACTTAAATTTAAAAAAACGCTTCGCTCGCCAACAAATTTAGAAGGGGGAGGGGTCCCTTCTAGCCAAAATTTCAGGGGTATTTGGGTTATACCCCCTTTCCGCATCACTCGGGTTGATCAAAGGGGGATCAGCCCAAAGAGACTATGAAGTGGAAATACCCGTACCTGTGCAATTCTTGGTTTGAGTTTGTTTTGTTAGCAGCTAACAAAATAGCTGCTATGAGAGGGACTGTCTGTCCTACGATATGTACACGCATAAAATTTTAGGTATTGATAGAAATGGAAACGGGTTAAACACTTGTGCCTTCAGTTATACTTAGATCATTAATTAACTGGTAAAAGTGAATTTTGGTTTGATTCAAACGCTTGTTCAACATGTTTAAACAAGAAACATAACATAATTAATTGAGAATCTTTTGTTTAATAAATTAATGCAGATAAATTAATTTTGACGCATAAACCTCATAGATTCATAGAATTTCGTAGGAATTAATAGAGATAATACCTATTTCTTGGGAATATTAGTGATATTTTATTATTATTACCAAGCTGTTATCATTGGGACACAGCAGGAGACTATTGATTTCCCAAGAAACTAGAAGAAATGTATAAATCATTTTTGAAGATTAAGTTCTGAAATGAATTTATATTAAAAGCCTTTAAATAAAAAACACAAAAATAATGTGGAAAATGAGTATTTATTTGGGAAAACAACTGGATAATTTTGTAACAAATATACCATTTTGTAGAAATTGTAACAATTCTAATAATTTAGAAGTTTTTGATAGAATCCTAATTTGTTTAGTGATTTGTGATTAGTTTTACAAAGTTTTAAATTAAAATTTAAAAATTAAATATTGATTTCTACGGAAATTTAGATTATAAATTAACCCTGCAACTTGTTGAGCAAAACAATAACAACATTTTATATACAAAAATTTGAGCAAAAGTATAATTTTGAGAAATTGTTTACAAATTTAAAAATTTTGATGAATTAAAAAAAACAATTTTCTATACAATGAGTGATGTACCTTGATGGTATTTTGAGGTGAAGTCAATGAAAATGTCTTTGAGATTAGAATTGTTGTAAAGAAATGTGTGTTTGTTTTGTTTGAATGACTGAATTTTGAATAATATTCTCTATTTTGTGAAAATCAATAAAAATTAATATAAAAACCCTTTGAAGCGAAACCTTAGGAACTGATTACTGATTTGAAGTGAAATATTAAATAAAGGTTTTCTTTAGTCAGTGTGGGATTCAGGTAGTGGTCATAGATGTAGATTAAGTTAGGACTTTCAAAGAGACCAGGCACAAACACCCGAAGCATTGGCGCAGTCTTCTGAGAAGTGAAGAAATACTTTGAGGCCAACACCAGACAATTGTGCGGTTTTAGAGGTTTGAGAGATTAGTGGAACTTTGAATTTGGTTTGGATTTGAGTTTAATTTTGGCACTAATTGGCGAAAATTGGAGTTTTTGTTGAATTATTCATTGAATTCAATCAGAGAATAGTTTTCAAAAGTCAAGATATAAAGCAATTGAGGAATGGTTTCAATGAATGAAAACATAAGAATTCAATGAATGATATGATTGTCAGTTATGTCAAAGAAATTGAAACTTTGAAAATACTTTTAAAAGATTCGCCAAATCTTTAAAGTAATTCAATTAAAGATGATTTTCAACAATAAAACAAGTGATGAAACTGAAGACACGATCCATAACCAGGTTATGAATGCCATGAATGCCATGAATTGATTATTAGAGAAGATTTTCAAACCCTATTTCACCACGATGATTTTAAACTGAATGATATTCATGACAACTAAGCGATAAATTTGATACTAGTGCTTAACCGCCGTTAGTATCCGCCTCCGTAACCACCATCGTATCCACCATCACCGCCACCTCCGTAACCTCCTTTACTTCCTTGGTCGGAATATCCGCCATCAATGTAGCTTGGGGCTTGGTGAACAGGGTAGTATTCAGGATAGGGTTCGTGCACTAAAAATACAAAAATTTGCATAAATCACACAATGTTTATAACTTAGTTTGTAGTTACCTGGGACTTTGTGGACAACTGGCACTTGGACTTTCTTTTTGTGGATATAGATGGGCTCTTCCGGCTTTTCAATTCTTAAGCGCAGCGAATAAATGAAAATTAGTTTCAAATTTTCATTTCATTTAGTTTTTTTTTGTGAGATTATTATAAATCTATTGAATAACTTTTGAGAGATTCAATAGATTTCTTTAATTAAGAGTTCATTGAACCGATTGTTTATTAAACTATTAACTTGATAATCAAACTTGTATTTTATATTCTCTGAACTAAATAATAATTCTGTTCATAGAAATATTGTTAAAATGAACTTAATAAAAAAATATCGAAAACTTACTTCAGAGGAAACGGAAGGGGAAGAGGGATGGGAAGAATTCCAATCTTCGGCTCTGGTAAGTGAGCGAGGCAAAATAATCAATTAGAGCTCTTTTCAAAGAGATTTAATGAAAATATACTTTTGGTTTTAAGGAGGAATAGGTAGGACAGAATAGATTTCAACGCTCTGATCTTTTTGGCCTTGGTTGCGCTCACTGGCTTCAGATGATCACTGATGAGAACCAGTTGTAGAGAAAGGACGGCCACAATAAACAGAGTTGTGAAGCGACGACTGTATCCTAACGTCATTTTTATGAATGGAAAAGATTTGACAAACTTTTAGCACAAAAATTAAAACTTAAATTTGAAATAATAACTGAAACACAGATATCGAGTGAATGAAAGTTCACTTTCGCTTAAATCACATTCAAATTCACTGTAAATCCTTAGAAACGTCTTTAGAGAAACCAATTAAGTTAATAAGACTAAAAAATTTAGGAAAATCTTTATATATGCCGAACACTGTCGGTTGATATGAGTGAGCACCGAGTGCTTCAGTTGTTCCAAATTCTCACTTTCATCCCATTTTTTAGGATAACATCAAATCAGCAAAACATTTATTTTTACTCAAACTTGTTATACATAATGTGTGATGTAATGCAGGTTTGGCGACCCACTACTCAGAATCCTGACCCCTGTCCTCCTTAAAGACTATCTCAAACTATATTTACTCTTATAGCTCCCGCCTCCGGTCATAACGTATTTTGAGTCTCAGAATGAATTCTTTTACTATATTTTAAGAGTCAAAATACATTATGACCGGAAGCGTGAGCTATACGTATAAATATAGATAGAGATAGTCTTTAAGGAGGACAGGGGTCATGATTCGGAGTAGTGGGTCACCGAACTTTCATTACATATCACATGATTGTTGAGATGCAGTTCTACTCTTAGCTCTCATATGTTTAGGTAAAACCGTATTCTACTGTAGGCTCTGTTTTTGTGCTCTTATGCTGTGCCGCTAATCAATGAAATTACTTTTTATTGCAACTAACATCGCATTAATTTTGTTGATCCACAGACATATCAGGTGTCAATAAATATTCCAGGTTAAATTTGACATTTTTTGCTTGAGTCAGAATTGAGCAGTATCTCTTTTAATTTAGATTAGCTTGTTCATTTTGAAATAATTCGGTTGAATATCGAATTAATGCAAATTTTATTGATCGAGAATTCCTTGATTGAGATTTGTTTAATGATTAAGTGTGCCAATGGCCATATGCTGTGCCCTATACCCCATTCCAACATCCCATTCCATTACAGTTGACGTTAAGTAATCGATGATCAAAATTAGGATCGATTTCTTCCCACACATTATTATGAGTTGCGTTCAAAATATTTATTTAAAGTATTATTTTAAACCTTTTATAAAGTTATTGAATATATTTGAGAAATTATTCAATGGTTTCGCGGAAAAGAATTCCTTTCTTTAGGCTTTTCGAGGAATTCCTTCAATTAAAATATTAATAGAAGTAATGAAAGGATATAAACAGTTATTTAGTCGAAAATAATTATTTGTTAAAAATGTGGAAATTTGATATTTTCTCTGTAATTACCAGTAATTTGTTTAAGAGATTAGAATTATTTTTGTCTAATCTCTGATCTAAAATAATAATGTAATTGAGAATTGGATTCAAAATTACTTAATAAGTGAAATACCTTTGAGATTATGATTTATATGAGCGGTCAGTAAATTAGGGAAAACTTAATTATTTAAAAACATTTTTGATTATAATTATGAATAAATTTACAATGAATCCATATAAATCTCGACAGATTATACATGGTGATTCTTAGATCAATTACAAGAGATTTTAGTCGAGCTCATTAAACTCATAATAATTTATCGGGTGCTTTATCTGATGTAATTTCGCCCAAACACGAGGAAGAGAGTGGGAACCACATAATGGCTCGAAATTACTGCTAAAATTGGCCTTTTTTCTAATCTTCACACTATTTTCGGTCAAATGAAGACTTTTTAAGAAATAATTAGAGACTTATCAGAGTGTTTACAGTTAATGTGTTATTAATGTTTAGCACAAACATCGAGGAAGTCTTTGCAAAAATTTATTTAAAATGCAAACCAATTGATTCGGTTTGCGATCAAAAGAAAGTCATTTGATTTCTGCCCAAAAATCACTTCAAATTGATTGATAATATAAATAATGCTTCTTAAATTGAAATGTGAGCCAGTTGCACTAGTTATTATTATTTGTCTGGGTCAAAATTTTATTATAATTTTAGTTTTAAGTGATTGCGTTGTATTTGGCTGGATGGAAATGATCGATTATGAGATTGCTCATTGCAACCATTTTCTATTCATTATATTGTATTAACGAGCGCTAATGACTAGGAAGCTTTTATTTTTATCCTTTGGCTAGATCAATTATTTATACATTCTATATAAGAAGTAAAGTTATTATGTTATGCTTTCAGCTAATAATTAGATTATTTAATAGCATTTAAGAAGAGGTAATTTTGTTGAAATCCGTAGCTTTTGATTTGTTAGAAGTTTTAGATAAGAATTGAATTATTTTTAGACAAAAGCTATTAAATTGAAATCTCTCTGAGTTTAAAAACTTGTGAAACGCTTTTCTTTTAAAACTGATTGAATTTTAAAATATTTTCCCGAAAACACTCGAAACACTCGATTATTTAATTCACGACTATTTATGATATGAGACACTTATAAAAGTTTGGTTTGCATTAAGTTTTTAATACTTCTTTATAGCACTCTTTCTCTCAATATTTTGATAAATTATTTTGTACTCAAACACACATAAGTAGGTTAGAGAGAGAGAGAGAGAGAGAGAGAGAGAGAGAGAGAGAGAGATTGCTTTTTATGCAAATATTATTCTAAAAACAGAAGCTTTAATATTATAATAAAATAAATATAATGGGAGTTGATTAATACCTTTGAATTTGTTTGAAGCTTGCAGGTTTTCTTTGTGTCTTTACCTGAAAAGTGCCTCGAATAGTGTGATTAATTGTTTGCTAATAAAGTGTAAATCATTTTATTTTGGGACTATTCTCCAGAAATAATAACCAAAATCACAATTAATGATTCCGTGGAATGACATAAATGATTGACGAGAAGATAAAATGTTGATTTTGTGCGAACCCTTGTTTTAAACTCTAATGGAAATTAAGAATATTAAGAGCAAACACAAATTGTTGATGCTTAAAATTGTATTAAATAACATTTTATGAATTGTGTGAGCATGATATAATTGATTAAACATCTGATAATTTGAAACCTGAATAGAATAAGTGATTAGATTAAGAGTTATCTGATGCGCGAACCAAGAATACCACTTAAATGACTTCCCATTGATATACAGTACAATTTCGATTTTGGCAATTGCCAAGGCAAAGATGTGCCAAATGCCAATTTTGTTAAAATAGATTTATCAATAAAGTTTTAAAATTTTGCAAGTATAGATGTTTTTCTCCAAAAAACAAGGGGTTTTAAACTAATAATTAGTAATTATTACTCATTGAAGTAGTCAATAGTTTTTTTTGTTCAGATATTTAGAGAATTCTTACAATTTTTCTTCAAGTTATTGGTTAATCAAACTTTTCTATCAATAAAATTAGCTAAAAATGTGTAAAAACATTTTCAATAACCTTTTTCTTTCATATAAAAACTGCCGAAATATTTTGTTTGTAGGTCAAACCCTAGAGTCGAAAATGCAGACCCCCTAGTTCCCTAGTGCTTGTCCATTACTGAATGCGTGTGTGCCAAATTAGATTTAATAATGATTCAGTGGCGTTGGAATGGTGTCGAACAAGCCATACAAACCAAATACATTTTTTTGTCGCATACCTTTCATATTACCGTAGGTTACAAAAGTGTTAGAGACAATTTTAAATAAGTCCGTTGTTTATGGGTACACCAGTAGCCACTACATTTTATACTAATTTTTTAATCGAAAAATTGTTTGATCAACCGTCTAGAATGGACCTGGAAAATTCTGAATATCTAGATTCAATCAAATCACGAGAACCATGCTTATTATGGAAGTGAAAATGTACTTTTTTAAAAATATAC
>JAQGAR010001138.1:0-10397 GCA_034697865.1 Oribatida sp.
TTGACTTATTTTGCATTTTGACTCTATTAACAATAGTCACCAAGATCTGCGTTTAGTCCGGAAAAGTGCTTTTCCAACCAGATTAGACCAGTTCAGACCCGACCAGAACCGTTTTCCAGACCAACAAAATTTGCTGACAGATTTTTACCGTTAGAAAATTTTGACGACAAATTTTCACCCATACAAAAATTTGACGACCAATTTTTCCCATTCAAAGAAGAGTTTAGCCACAATATAATTCAGGCATTAATTAAGAATTTATACAAAGAAAAAACCATTTTAAGTCTCTTTAACTTTGAGACAAAACGTTTAGTTTAAAGTAAAGTCAAATTATATTCTGTTTATTCAACGAATGTTTTCTTTTTTAGTTTAGTCGACAAAACCCTTAATATTCTATGAAAACAAAACAAGAATAGACTTTATTTGGAAGTTTGATTTAAGAAAACCTAAGACTTAGGTCTCAAAAAATAAATCTAATGAATGTAGGTTAAATTCTTAGTCATTAACAGACAAACTTGTCGAGGAATCTCAACAAGTCTTTGGAACAAGCATAATAAATTTATGAAACATAATTCATTCAGAATATAGAGAATTGAATTATGTATTCACTATTAATAATTGAATTTCGAGAATAATTGCATAGAATTCATAGTAAATACAATAAACTCTAACAGCGTTATTCATCTGTAGTGTTCATAAAAAATATTTTCCATCTTTTGTCTCAAATGAGGCAGAATTATGTCATCACTATTCCAATAAATTATTGTTTTTTATTCCTGGGAGATAATTTTAGCTTATCTTCAATGAAAAAGTAATTCTATTTAGAATGAGATGGATAACGCACGTTGTGTTCAAGAATTCCGAATAAAAAAGAAGTACTTTCCTAAATCGATTGAAGCACCGTATTTTTGGTTTAATATTCTGATGAAAACGCTCATAAGTCATGAGTTATTTATTATCCTTGGTCAACATTTGATTAGTAGCGTGTTCATATTTAGCGAAACTTGATTAAAAATGTAGGTTGATTAGAAAGACGGCTCATATTTTGTTTTTGAAAGCTATTAATTTTGTCAATTTTAATATTAGTGGAAATTTTTATTTTTCAATTTCACAATTTTTGTCGAATTTGTTCATTCAATTAGAGAGAGAGAGAGAGAGTTGAAAGTCTACTCTAGTTGAGAGTAAAAGCGAAATCGGTTCCAGGCATTTATTTAATGTTAATTTTGATAAATGACAGAGAAATTGAATTCTCGCCATATTTTTTGTGACATTTCAGTTAGGTATCACCAAGCTCTGCGACTTAAGTGAGGATCAGGGGAGGTTTTTCCCAAATTTTTTCCAAAATTATACCAGAAATTCTTAGGAGATCAAGAAGGAATGACAATGGCGGCCAAAATGGCACAATTTTATCGCTAAATCCCGTTTGAATACAGTTAAATTAGCTAAATTTAGTTTAAATTGACCTAAATCCAATTTAGATAATGTTCGGGTGGCCATTTTGGCCAGAATTGCCGGCGAATTTCGGGCATCCGCAGCTTATGGGGTCCCTCGAACGCTATTTTTCATATTTTCGTCAACAGGGATTTTTGAACTGATCCCTTTAGGGATCCATGATTTCAGTAGTCATTTAATTATTTGTGAAGTGCTGTGCTTTAGATTAAAATAATTAGGAGTTATGGAAAAATTGTTAATCTTTTGGAAGATTTGTTTGAGAGGTTTACTTTGACAGAGTTTCTAATCTAGATTATTCGGAAGACTAGCCTTTTAATTAAATAATTTTCAAGTTTGAATACCAAATATTACCCTACTCACATCAATTATGATGATAACAGAGAAAGTTAAATTGGTTAAGAAATTCAATTATTACTATAGTCGATTAATAGATAAATTAATAGATGACTTTAAAAATAAAACTTTCCAAGCGAAAAAAGATAACTTGCTATAATATCAGCAATTATTTTAATTTAGATTATTTTTATCGAAGATGATATCAACGCATTTATAAACATATATTCAGTGAGAGAGGAATGGCTTTGAGACCATCCCTTTCACTAATAGCTCATTAAATAAATTTTTATTGCTTTCGATGTGTTTTTCAGACCAATAAAATCTGTTGACTAACTCCACGTCTCTGACAAGTGAGTAGGTTTTCAGTAGATAAACCTCGGTAATAATCATAATTATCCAGGATCAAATTGATATCCAATGCAGTGAGTTCTGAGAATTCTAACTTATTAGACTGATTATTGAACCAAGATGAAATGACCAAATGGTTAGCCTTTTATGATAAGAAGGTTTCTAATAGTCAATCGATAGAAGAGATCTGTTGTCTGAAAATGAAAGCCCAAACATCTTTGCGATGGATGAGGAGCTCAAGTAATAGCAGGGGTCACCAGGCTTATCGATTTCAGGAGGGATAGAGGGTGGATTTTTTTTATTTCGAGCTCAAGGGAATTTAGGGGGGACTTTTCAAGACGAAAAATCCCTAAAAACCAAAAAAATCGAAGCCCTCACGGGGATAAATTGAAATTTTCTCGGCTCAGGCGGGATTTTCCGATTATCCCCCTTGGTGGTCCCTGAGTAATAGATATGTTGAGTAAAAAAGCTTATGAAATTTGATGCCGTAGTCATTGAAAAGTGTATTATTTGTGTTATGTTTGACATACAATGAAAACTCATTAACGCATAGCTCACCACAAACTGCACTCCAATAAAGTTTTATATCAAATAATGAGGACTGAAATTCGATAATGAATTTCCTGAATGAAAGATAAGTTTTAATATAGATTTTATCGCAAATCTAAGTGAGAATATTATTTCAATAAGATTTGATTGATTGATGAAATGATTCTGAGCTTCATTTGAGAGCAAAAAATTGGGACATATTGATAGATGCTTTCTAATCTTTGAATTCATTGAATATTTGCGGATGTTAGTAAATGTTTTTATCCTCAATTCTCAAACACTTATAGAATCTATGTTAAAATCAGGGATGAGCAAGACTTCGTTAAATCTCCCCTTGTTCGTATCTGTTTAAAATTTATTAGATTTCTATTAATTTTAACAACAAAACGACTCTAAATCTTGAGTTCCCAAACGAATTACTCTAAATTGAATCTGTTCATTTTATTGAAAGATAAAAAAAATTAATCAATTCTGAAAATTCTCATTGAAGAAATTCATCCATTTTGAGGCCTAGATTAAATATAGACTTTGTTTGGCTCAGAAAGCGTTCGCAAATACAAATCCATTAAAAGTTTATTGTATTGAGTTTTGAGCGAAAAGTTTTCTTTTGAATTAGATTTCGAGTCTGTTTACAGAGAGATGACTGAAATAATGGAATGCCTTTGGATTATGTGCCAAGTTAGTTTGAAATACCTTAAAGTTCTTGGTTGAGTTCTCGCAATTTACTCTTTTAAAATTAGCTTTTGTATCAGATTTTTTTTCTGTTTTGTTACTTTTCAGTTAAAATGTTTCGAAAGCGATGATTGAAGAATGTGTTTCTCATCGTTCAGACGTTCAGATTCTCCGGTAAAACAAATGAGTTTCTCCTCTCATTCACCTCTCATTCAATTCTCATTCACTTTTAATTTACTTTCAATAATCGAATGAAACTCATTCATTTATCTTGGTTTTAGAAACATTTTAAACTGTACTTTTAAACATTTTTCTTAAGGTTTACTCAGTTTACTTTTCTCGTTTCAAATTCTTCAATAAGAAATAATTTTATTTTTAAAGATAGGCATGCTTAAATTATTCCCATACAGAAACGAAATTCAAACAGCTTGGTTATCAGACTTCAGCATCCTTTTTTGGGTCACGTCAAATTGCTCGCTTTATTTAATTTGGTTTTAATGAAAATAATGGCGTTTTTTGTGAAAAATTCATTTAATTTTCAGTATTATCTCAAAATTCCTTCCTTTCAAACAAAATTGAATTCTGATTCTATTATTTTCAGAATATTTGCATCAAAAATGAATTTCAGTAAAAAAAAAACTTCAATTAACTGAATGTCAAACTCGTTGTTTGAAAATATTGTTTGACATTTTTTTTGTTCTTCTTATCGTTAAAAATATCTTTTCTCTTTTAATAAAATGAAAACCTGCATGTTTACTAATAATAAAGTGTGTCGGCGATGTTTCCATGTTTGCAAACTAACAAGTAAAGTAATTAATTGAAATATCTCTGACCGGAATAATTTTTATGCAATTTAAAAGAAATCAATATTTTGAATGAATGTGTCAAATATTTATCTAATATATTTTTCACCCAAAGTGGTTTTCACACAAATCAAACTTGCAACAAAACTCTTGAATTGAAAGAAGAAATTACATGTTTACATGCGTTTTAATAATGCCTTGAATCAGGAATATAAATAAATTGAATTGAAAATCATAGATTTATTTATTTCAATGCATATTAACCAGGGATGAGCAGGGGGAATTTTCTGAAAGTTGAGACTAAAATCCCGAACCTTGCTCATCCATTTATTAATATAAGTTTTGTTTCTGTGGTCACCAAGTATTATCTAATCCACGCCAAGAATGCACAAAGGGGTATGGGCCGGAAACTTCTTATTTTTTTGGACAAAGATTGAAATGGTGTCTGTTTTCGTTCTAAAAATTTCCGATCACTTGAGCCGAAAAAATTATTGTCTATTTGACCAAAATAAAATTCCAACCCCAACCCCTCTGAAAAATTTGCTGATGGATATCCTTGAGGTCGGGTACCTTGGGCATTCAGGATCCCCGACAAAGTTTTTTATATTTTACTAAGAAATGTTACTCATGGTGGGTTATGCTGATTTTCCTTGGCCAACCATGGAAATAAATATTAAAAATATAATCCTTTGTTAGTCAGAACAAGAGATAAAAGGTTTTCGAAATACATAAAAATAAAACTGATTTCCAATGTTTGGTATTAGTCTTATCGAAAGGCTTTTATTAAAATACATTTTGTTATTATTTAATGTTTTTTCTACACAACTCTTGTAAAACATTTATTAATCTGAAATCAAACACTGAAAACATTTGTGTTTATAGAGACTTAATATTCGATAAAAAGAGATTCATTTGAAATATTTGTTCACATATTCTGTTTTGTCAATAAATGGCTAAACAATTCTGACATTTACAAACTCAATATCATTGACTTTTGTTTGTATCCAAGTTTATAATCTAGTTTTTATCTTGTTATATCAGGAAATAGCATTGAGACGTCTTATTTCTCAAGACTAATATCAAGTTAAAAATAAGAAAATTTTATGTTTATCTTAATTACAAGTCATTAAAATAACTGTTTTACTAAGTGTAATAATGGGTTTAAATGAATGCTTTTAGACAAAAGACCGATAGTAGTTGTTTCGAGCAATTGATTTCTGAACTTAAAACTTAAATCTAACGAAAAATATTTGAGAATTAGAGAAACCTCTTTGAAGTCAACTGTTTTTGATTTGAAAGTATTTATTTGGAAAAAGAGTGAAATCATTTTCACAAAAATGCTTTGAAACAAAAACAAAAGTAAAATTTTAGAAAATAGGAAATCCTTAAGTTTTGACATTTTTCAGGAGAAAACTTATTACAAAAGACATGATATCACTTGCGATAAACAAAATAAAGATTTTGAAGTTGTCTTCTTGTTGCCCTCTTTCCGCAATGGTGGATAAGAGAGGGATGTAAAATATTATCCTTTACCAAATGTTTTAAATCTAGTCCATCTCTATGCTTTTCAACATTTATTTTGACATTATTTCCTTCACAATTTCACAATAATGACAACAATGACTGATCTTCTATGCAAAGCATTTAAATATATATATTTTCATATATCTCGATCTTTGATAAATTCACAATGTTTTATTTAAGAATCGGAAGAGAATGAAATAAGAGAGAAGAGTGGGGACTTGAACCAACGTCTAAATTTGCTCGCCTAAATTCTAAAGCTCCTTTAACAACTGAGCTATGCTACACCCCATAACAATTGATACATTTATTACTTGGTAGATTGATGCCCAAACTTAAATAGCTTTGCGTATAGCTGACAGTGATATGTTTGAGCAGATTATTACTTATATTTGCCTCTCGAAAGAAAGATCCAAATCTCACACTCAATAACAAGATTTTTTGTAAGAGTGAAAAAGTGGAGGAAATATTCTTTGAGTCACATATCAGGTATAATACAATAGATTAGTTTTTGAAATATTGAACTGATTTTCAGAACCAATAAAAATAAATTCTTTCAAAAGTATAGATAGTATTCGAAATTTGTGTTCAAAGAAAGAATATTCTTGCTTTTAAGAGCAGAGTGATCATCGGAATAGAAGGCATAAAATAGGTTTAAAATTACTTTTCATAGGGTTGAAATAAAAAAGATTTTATGGGCCATTTTTTCAGGATTGCTCAAAGTGGGTACAGATCAAAACCCCCTAAATGTTGTCAAATCTTACACCCCCTTCCTAGAAAAGCGAGAAAACCATTTTTTTTATTTCGCACAATTTAATGGATTTTTCATTTTGAAAATACCCACTAACACCCTCACCCTGAATAATTTCCAATGGTATTCTTGGCATTCTTTGCAATATTGGCATTCTTCTATGGGTCCTCTAAGGTCTGGTACATTGAGTATCTCTGAATTTTGCTGAATGCCATCTGAATTGAAATCAGCGGAAAATAGAGTTTCAAATACTTCAACAAATTCTAAGAAAATTCATTTAATTTTTAATATTATGAAAACACTTTTTGAAAAATAGTTTTCAAATGTTTTCACTCAGATTTCACTCTCAAATACCAAGATCAAATTAAATTAATCAAATTTAAAGATAACATAAAATCTAAAAATTATTCTGTAAACAAATGCTTAATGAGCGAAATGTTCTTAAAAGTTATAAATAAATATATATCTTTGTTTAATATAATTATGCAAATATTGAAAATTGCTTTGAATATGAAATCCATTAAACTTTTAAGGGATAAACAAAATATTTCTCGTATCTGAAAATGATATCTGAATTTCTGTCAAATATAAGTTTATTAATGAAAATTAAAGAAAATTTGGATAAACTTTGAAGACTTCATTAATTATATTAGATTTGAGACTACTTTATAGTTCCCAAGAAATGAATAAAATATTTCTAAAATAGGGTTTTTATGAGATTTTTCAATTTCCGAAAGTTATTCTGAGCCAATATTATCGACAAAAACTTTTGGTAAAGTAAATGAAGTAATATTTCATATATTTTTATACATAAGCACTAATAATCTGACGGTTTTTTGTGGAAAATCTCGAGGGATGTGCTGTTCATTAAAGGCTTTCACGAGTGGCTCCGAGTTATTTATTAGACAACTAATGTCATCAATCTATACAATGCATTCTTTTATTACCCGACCGATGGCCAGACTACTCGACCACTGGGGCTATTCACTGTTCTATTTTCTCATTTTATTGAGATTCCGCTCAGGGAAGTGTTGATGAATTCTGAGTTCGTACTTCTCTTATAACCAGACACACCAAGTTTATTCCCTTTGAATTTCCCAAATCTTAACACTAAGCACCGGAGGCTTCTATGCTTAACTTATTGTAAATTATATTAAAATATTTTTAAAAGAAAATTCACCCAGTCTTAAAATCTCAAAGGAATTTTGTTAGAATTTCGTTAGAATTTTTTTGGTACATGTGATTACATTGGTTGTGCTTGCTTCCACCCGGAGTCCAGAGGAAGCTTCTCTCACTCGACAAAACCTCTCAAATCCTTTGACCAATGAATCTAATATTGACATCAATCTCTCAGCTCTGGTCGACAGGAAAGACAGAAAAAGTTATAGTAATGGAAACTATTATTATTGCAATACAATAGAGTTAGTGACCAATTCATTGGACCTCAAAAATAATTCCAGAAAGAATACTGAAAGTTATCATGTTTATGTTTATTTTGAAGACCATTCAGATGAAAGTCTTAATGACATCAATCTATTGGATGAATAAAATTGTATTCATCTTTTTCTCTTGATTTCCAAGTATTTGTTCAGAACTCGTATTATTAATCCAAACATTTTATAATAATTTTGTTTAAGACTAGAAATCAATGAAAATCTTTATTGCTTTACTGTTTAGAAATTAGATCTTATGTTATATGTTCTTTATCTATTTTCTGAATCCCATATGAGAATCACTCAAATCGTCAGTTTCTGATTATAACAGACTATAAACTCATAGGTTTATTACTGAAAATCACGCAAAATGTGCGGTATTTTAGTTAAAAAGTTTTGCTCAAAATGTATGTCAGAAAACACGTAAACATTAATCCATTAGAGGCAGTGATGCGCTCAGGATGGCTGTTCAAATGGTATTCCACTTTCCGACACGACTTTCCTTTAGTGCACACAACTTGTGCAGTTTGTCACAATGGACGACGAAATTCATTAATTTTCTTAATGTTTGTCCCAATAAATAACATAATTAGTTATTAAACATATAACAAGAAATTCTTGAGTCACGAATTATTACTCTCTTAGTAAGTTCGCCTATTTCATCCTAATTATATTGCAAGGCTAACCAAGGGGTGAGGTAAAACCGGTTTAAACACAAATTTAGGTGCAAAATCGGGTATTCCCGGTTAATTTTGGTAATAATGGTGGCTATGAAGCTAGGCCCCCCTATACGAGGCTATATCGACTAATATCGACTAAAGATTTAGCATTAGTTCTAGGCCCCTCCCAGATCCTTGTAGCCTGGGCACCTTTTATTTTATAGCATAAATAATTTCCCAGCTTTTTGTAGAGCGACGCATTTGATGCAAATTTTGGCAAGATACTCCTCCTTCACCCCTGATTGACTAACCCTGATCTATTTTTACATAGCTTTCGAATATTTATTTTTAGTGTTAATGAAAATCAATTTTTTCGATGCAAACATTTTTGCTGAAAGTGTTTTGAATGCATTGAGAACACAATACTTAATGGACGGGAATTCAAATGTTCTCTTCTTTCACATCAAATATTTGTTAATCAATAGTTGACTCACTCTTCGATGCGATTTGTGGGTCATTTCCATAGCTTTCGAGTAAAACATATTTTCTTATATGACTATTCAGATATCGGGTATGTATTAAATTACTCGTCTATTGGTCACTTCATACCAGGGATCAATAAGTTATTCCATTTTCCTCTTCAAATATTCGTAATATTTTCATATTAAAGTAAAATATTTTGATTTTTATTCAGGGATGAGCGAGGAGAAGACAGAAAATTAGATTTTCAGAAAATCCCTGTGAAGTCGAGTCTGAAAATCCCTCTGAATCCCCCTGAGACCGCGAACCACGTTCATCCCGGATTTTGTTTGTGAATTGAAATAAGAAATTGTGCCGTTCAGTAGACATCTCTTTGAAGATAACATTTTTATTACTTTCTGTCTTAAATTATACAAATATCGGAACATTTTATGAATATATAAGAAATTTTTGCGAAAATAAATATTTATTCGTCAAAAATTTGAAACCCATCAGAGATTTGGAAGGAGATTTTTGAACAGTTCCATTATATAAAGTACCTTGATGAAATTATTAAAATAGAAATATAAAAAACAAGTTTATTGAACTTTGGTTTTGAAATATATTCTTTGGGGGAAATATAATATTTTGATTTATTTGAATCAATAAAATTCATGAGAATCTCAACTGAAACTGAATATAATTATTGTGTTTTTGGTTTACTCTTTTGTTGAAAAATATTTACCTAAAAATGCATTTTAATGTTTTATTCAATAGAATTTCATAAATAAAACAAACTCTCAATTTCGTCGACAATGAGAGTGATTTTCTCCGTGACTTTATTAACCAAATGTAAATCATTTTATTAGGCATTTCTTCTGAAGTATAAAACAATATTTTAGACATTTTTATGGATAGAATATATCAAAAAACATAAAAACGCAGTAAAAATATATTAGTTCCTAGCTCAATAAGAGTAATTTTGATAAATCGATACTTATAGCGAATTTTATGGTACTATTTTCAAATACTCTAGTTAAGTTTTATGTTCTAAAGATTGGAGAGAGAGAGGGAGAGAGAGAGGGAGAGAGGGAGAGAGAGAGAGAGCGAGAGAGAGAGAGAGAGAGAGAGAGGTTCTAGCCTTTATTTACTTGGGCGAAATTGAATATTTCTACAATGAATTCCATAAAATTCTCGTCTGGAAAAGGTTTTTGAATTTTTTTACATTAAGCAAACATTAGTTTCAAGTTTTGTACACATTTTTGTATAGTCAGTGAATTATACGCTCAGAAAAGTAGTTTATAAACGCGTTTGAATTTCTTTTGAGTAAATGTTTATCAAAGAATGAATCATGAATTAACATTGTGAGAGGGCGACGAGTTTAATTGTTCTTAATCAGTAGGGCAACCTGTCC
>JAQGAR010001139.1:0-10396 GCA_034697865.1 Oribatida sp.
TTCAATAATAAGCGGGTGAATGAATGAGGGAATGTACGAGTGAGTGAAGGAATGATTGAACGAGTGAATGAACAAGTAAAGCTAGTCATTCCAGAAAACGAGTAACGAATAACGAAACGACTGAACGACCGAACGACCGAACGACCGAACGAACGAACGAACGACCGAGCGAAGTGAGGGAGTGAGGGAGTGAGGGAGGGAGGGAGCGAGTTAGCGAGTGAATGAACGAGTGAATGAGTAAACTAGAAAGCAAGAAATAGAAGCGAGGATGAAAGAATTTATGAGCTTTCGCCTTAAGCAAATTGTTCTCGTTCAATAAAGAAATTTTGGCTTTATACTTGATTAAATAGATTATTTAGTAGAGAATAGTTTTGATGCAAGGCTTAAATGAAAAATGGCTTACATGATCAATTACTTGGTCTTTAAGTTTGGGTTCAGGGTAAGGATCTGATAGACTTAATAATCTTTATAACTTATGAGGGGTAAATGTAGTGAGTTTTGATTTGATTCGAATCCTTGTTTGGTAATTTAGTACTTAGTACTTGGCCGTAAAAACAGAATATAAACCTAATTTAGGACAATATTAGACTAAATTTAGGCCTTATTTAGGGTCTATTTTGTTAGTAATAAGATTTCAAAGAACAAGATTTTTGAAATATTCAGTCAAACCTTTGAGAGGGACCCTCTGTCTCATCCATAACTTTATTGGGTCCTCGAGTTCATGAAACCAAACTCCATTTCTTTTACAAGCAATGTTAAAGTCTGTGAGAAGTCTCTCTTCTTGTTCTTCCCTCTCTGTGATCCCTCAAATATTGTATCAAATGTAATAGATTTTAATGCATTTAATATGACCGTACTAAATTTTAATCTAAAAATATTTTCACTGAAAAACTAATTCAAAGTTTTGTGAAATTAATTCAAAAACATAACAAATGAACAGAAAATTGTATTTATTTTAACTTTTCTTTAAATAAAACAATAATTAGACCTAAACTTGAACTTTAAACAATCGTTTCCTATGTAAAGCTCCCTAAAAAGGGGCCCACATTCTACTAAACGGGTGCTTTGGCGCCTAAAATCAGTTTAGTCTCTTCGATGATGTGATGGTCGGGCACTTCCAAATTGAGAGGCGCCGGTCCCTTCCTTATTCGTCCTGCGGCATCATAATGTGAGCCATGACAGGGACAGTAGTATCCGCCCCAACTGCCCTGATGGGAAATGGGCACACATCCCAAATGGGTGCAGTTAGCCATCACTACCAGCCATTTACCGCTGGCTGTGGCGGGCGAGCGCTCCTCATCGGTTTGGGGGTCTCTCAACTCTTTCGGATTGACCGCCCGCTCCCTCGCAATCTCTTCTGGCGTCCGGTGTCTCACAAATACCGGTTTATCTATAATTAAGAGACATTTCATAAGATTATCGCTAAAATCGACCAAAAAATGATCGAAAAGTGTCTTTGAATTACTGTTCCATTTGATGGTAACGTTCTTTCCTTCGGGAATAGCAGACAAATCAATTTCAATGACTCCCAGAGCTAGAGTGGAGGCGGCCGGTGACAGATTGGCCACCAGAGTAGTGGCCACCTTCTTGACAGCGATGGCTGCAGTGATACCGGTGGCGATCTTCGCCAAATCTGTAGGTATTCGCCGTTCGTCTCTGGTCTCGCGGGACAGTTGTTCAGTGTTTTTAGTCGACTGTCTTCTATAGTCATCAAAGTTCGGGATTTTGATGTCGTTATGCAAATACCGGAGCTGTTGGCCGACTGTCCGATCAAAGTGTTAATTAGGTTTTGTAGTTTCAAATAAGAGGGGTTTACCTCCGATACCGGTGCCCACCGTTAGCTTACGTGTGAAGAGGGTTTGACTGAGTGAACGGCTGGTCTGTGGTCGCGGCACAGGTATAGAGTCCAACTCAATGGGCAAAGACTCGTAATCATAGGGAAGTACGTCGGGGAGTGTGTGCTGTTTCTCTTCCCAGTGTGATAGAAGAGGGTTAGATGGTGGAGGAGTCACTTGCAGTCCACCACAACATTGGGTGACCGCTCGTACCGCCGAATTAAGACCCGTAACGCGACTACTGATTGATAACATGTCTTAAACGACTGTTTTAATCGACCTTTACTTTAATGAGTTTTAATGTTTACCAGAAATACCAGAATTTCTGTTTTTGTGATTATTTTGTTGTATATTATAAGTTAAATGTCTACAAAAGTTTGTGTGTGTTTGTACGCAAAGGTTTCGTCAGTGAAAACATGGCTGAAAACATGCCTTAGAGTTGGTTTCGATCTCAAACCCAAACCTAAACCGCGTTATTTGAATACCAATTGACTTATTACTGGAATATTTCATATTCTTCTAGGTTAAATTATAAGCACTTTTAATTATCAGGTTCTAGCTTATTTAGATGTTAATTTATTAAACTTCTATCGTGAAAATTGTTTTTAAAATTTGAGCAAGCCTAAATAAGTTAAAAAACATTAAAATATCCGGTGAACTTATTTAAGAATTGTGCATGAGCAACTAGCTTGCTAAATCATAAAAATAAGATTAAACGATTAAAGTTTTAACACCCAAGATACTCAGATAAACTCGAAATTGAGTTAGTCTAAAATCTACCTTTTCCTAAACAAGATAAAATAATGGAAAACTAAACAAGATCAATTGATTAAAAAAATGGCGCTTTATTAATACAAATAATTACATCAAATGCTTGCATAGGATTCACAAATTAGGAAACAAAACACTCAATAATTAATAATAATTATAAGAATCATATGAATAGAGTTTCTAAATATTATAGAGTATTTTCCGGAAAACTCTTAGAAAATGATAATAATTACGAAAACTTCGAAATAAAAACACTTTTTTGTCGTTAAATCTCTAAATAATTTAATTTAAAGCAAAGGTTTTGTGCTTAAAGTTTAGGGGTTTTATGTCTTCACAGAATACAAAACATTTTTCAATAATCCAGGTATTTATGAGCTCTCATTCATAATTAAGTGGACGTACGATTAGAATCAGTAAAATATTGATATCTCTCTAAACTCTAACAGAAACTATCTTTCAATTAAATATTTCACATGAATTACAAGTTTATTTGAAAATAAATTTCAAGAAAAATAGTTAAATGAATGGGAAATGTAATGGAGTGGGTATGAGTCCCGTCTATCCCTCCCTATGATGGGCAGGGAAGGTAAAGGGACGGGTAGACCGGACTTATGCCCGAATGTATTTCTAAAGATATAACTTTCTCTCAAAAAACTACTGAAAACTATTTTCTTTTTGCGAAATTTTTTTACTAAACTTTTGTTTCATTTGTTATTTTGTTTGCATATAATTCTTACTTAAATTTAGATTTTAAGGGGAAATCATACCAAACGCTTAAATAAAATATGATTTGAAATAAAATATAAGAGGAATTCCTATGTTTTGACCGGATTTCTAGGAAAACATAAAATCAGAGGAATTACAAGAATATTATTCAATAAAATAAAATCAAATTTCAATAATAATTATATCCGAAATATTTGGGGGAAGTCGGGGACAACTGTCCAAAAATTGTAACAAATTCTACAATAAGTATATCAAAATTAGAGGTCGTGTCGATTGAGGTCAGGGCTGACATAACAGACCGCTTAAAAGAGCCGAACAATTAAATGAATCGGAAAAATGTTATCAAATTTTACGGAGTAATGGAATAAATGCAATATTTGGGGGCTTTGGAGGACTGCCCAACGGCTCAGGCGTTGCCCACTTGATCCGGGTGAACACCGTGGTGGAATTTGAGATGTTTGCGCAATGTAATACGCCAGGTGTACTCCTTATTACACAAATTGCAAATGTATTTCTCCCCGGAGTTCAAGTGAACAGACGTTATGTGATCTCTCATCGCGTGATAGCCATAATATATCTGCGGACAGTGCGGACACTTGTGGTGTGCTTTGTCCAGACGTCCTGTCAGCGACCGGAGCAGCTCTTCGGGCATAGATGGCGGCCGTCCTCGCCTGGAGCGACTCGATGAAGACTGTGCGCTCGATGAGGATGTGCCTGCCTCTTGTGGCGATGCTGTGATTGTAATGGACTGCTGATGTTGTGGCGAACCGCCCGTTTGCGGTGTGAGTGGTGTGACCGATGTCGAGGATGTGCTAACAGCTGACGATTGGTTATATGCCGTTCCCATCTCTGTTTGAACAGAATATTAGTTAAACTCTTAGGCTATTTATTGTGTGTGGAGTCAAACCATATTTTGGAGGCCTTCCCCTTCCTCTTCGTTCGGCGCCTCCAACAGTGCTTATTGTCAGCGAAGGACTGGCCCCGTATTGGCCCGATTGAGAGCCCTGTGAACCCTCACTGTCCAGGTCTAAGTTGGTTCCGAACGAGGCTAGAGTTGAAGCTGCTATGGCACGGGCTGCTGCAGAAGACATATCAGTGCCGGCCATCGGGTTGTGCGACTCATCCGTTTCGGACAAATTGACATTCAATAAATCCATTGGGTTTGTGGTATCGGCCTCTTCCTCCTCTTCATCGAACTCATCCTCATATTCCTCCTCTTCTTCTTCGAGCAGATCCTCTTCTGATCCCTGGGTTGGCACTGAAAGTACAAATGAAGAGTAAGTAAAAACGTTATTCGACTGTAGTTTTCACAAATTAATCAAAAATTCAATAAAAACAAAAAATTAAAATTTGTCCAATTAAATTAATTACAGTTCTTTTTAAAAAAGCGCAAGGTTATTTATCAGATAATAGGTTATATATAGAGCACCGTTGTATTTTTGAAAGACTGGAGATATCAAAAAGATCTTAACGATAATCTTAACGACAGTCAAAGCCTTGGAATCATTGATTGATTGTAATTTCAGAGAAAAATGCAAAAAAAGATTATTATTAAAAGAAAGAAAAAACTTTTTTTTTCTATTTTTCAATGATTTTTGGAAAAATCGAAAACATATTTCAAAACTCTTTCAATAAATGACTGAATTTTCAGAAAACTTTGAAAATGATGTGAAAATTAATCCAATCATTCATTTTATCTGATTAATAGCTGCCACAAACTTTTTAGGGACAATCATCAAGTATGGAATTAATCTTTAACTGCCTTTAAATAGAAATACCAAGATTCAGATTTTGATCTTGCTTTTACTAAAAGATTTAGATGGGAAGTTTATTTTAAGACTATGTTATCTAGAGAAATATTTGAAATTAAGCCATGGTTAGCAAAGAGAAGAGGCCAGAAAGCTTTTTAATTACATACTGAATGCCTTTCCTCTTATCTGTGATAATGAAGTGTAGGCTTAGCTGACAATCAAAGCTATAATTAAAGCAAAAATCTTTGTTTTTGAGTTAGAAATCAATTTGACACTAAAATCAAGAAATCGATTTTGTTTTTATTAAGATTTTACGAAAAAAAGAGCTAAAATTCAGTGAATAAGCGATAAAAGTATTTCTCTTAAAAATGTTTTCATTCGAAACGCTTTTAATTTAATTAAATTTAAAGCAAAGGAATAATTGAAGCAAAAGGAAGGCTTTCCATTCAATTCTAAGAAATTTGTTTTCAGAAAATCAATAATTTTATTCTTAAGACTTAAACAAAATAACAAAAATAAATACCATTCGAGATATCATTCTTTTGTTGGCCACCGGAAGGGTCGCTACCAATGCTAACGCTGGTGCCGGCGGGAACTTTGGCCAGAATATGTCCCATTGCGACGCCAGTGTCCATCGGTTCATCATCAGCGGCACAACTGTCCTCAGACTGTCGGTTGGATTCATTATTTGTGTTATTATTGCGCGACTGGTCTTCGAATTCGGAGAACATTCCCGACTTATCAGTAGTCTTCTGGGCCTCATCTCCAGCCCCACCAGTGTTCAACTCTTCTAGACCTTCTTCGAGCTCATCCTCTTCCTCATCGAGCACATCCTCGTCCACCAGTTCCTGTTTGATCTGTCTTTGGTCGTCATTCAATTCCTTTTCATTAATATGTCGGACACCGGAGATGACTGGCATCGGGAGGTCGCCAGCGTTGGCATTAGCTGCCGATGAGACAGTGGCCGGTCCTCTAAGCAGCGGCGGCTTCTGCACGAGTTTGGACAGTAGGCTGAGCTGTTTCTGCTGTTGTTGTTGCTGTTGGAGCGCAATGAGGCTCTGCTGTTGTTTGAAGTTTTGGTTAATATTGTTTTGTTGTAAATTGATTTGCATTCTGTTGTTCGCATTGTGTAGAGCACTGCCGGTACTGTTCTGGTGCTGCGACGACTGACCACTGGACTGGTGTTTCGGAAGTACAAAGTCTTTGGCGCCTTCGATCTGAAGAAACTTTGCGGCCGACACGATGTCGTCCAACTTGTCCCGGGGCACAAGTATTTCGCCTAAGATTCGATTGTAAAAAATTGTTAATTTTTTTAATTTAACGCAAATTTATTTTAATTTTCAGAGGACTATGAAAGTTGCAAAATCCAAGGTTCAGATTAACCAAGAGTTTAATTTAAAAGACTGTAATTTGTTGTAAGGATTTATTTAGACTTGGTGCTTGTTTGTGTAAAATATGGATTGGCTTGGAACAACTCTATCAGCGAAACTGGATTAAAATTAAATTGTTTTGCTCTTTTAAGTTATAATAAATTTGTGCCCTGATGCTGACTTCACAGTTGATAAAATGTCTCAAACTTTGTTTAGGTAAACACCTTTATTTTGTTCAAGATGATTGAATTACTTAATAAAACTTTAGAAAATTTAATAGATTATCAAAATTTTTGTAAATAATATTTCGTGTGAATTGAATTTTAATTGATTCCCAGAATTGAAAGTTTGAGCTTATTTTCAAACTAAACGAACAATTAGAAAAATCCCATATTTTAAAGAGACAGCTCATTTTTCAAAATTGCTGTAAACAACGACAACAAAAAATCAAAGCTTCCCTATTTTATTGCAAATTGTAGAATTATTCTCAAGGAAAAAATACCGACCAATCATAAGAGACCTAAAAGTTGTGATTGAAACCAATTTAAACTTCTTTATTCATTTTTCTCATACCATTCACTCGTTTACATAAAATTCAAGTAAAAAACATTTTTGGGAAATATAATATAATATTAAAAATGAACCTCTCTCTCTCTCTCTCTCTCTCTCTCTCTCTCTCTGCAACTCATGAATAATAATAATAATAATAACTATAAAAAGCTTTCATTTATTTTATGAAACATAAAATTTTATCGATTTTTCAAATTTTATTTAGGGCTCAGTATATGGTTTCTCCCTTCTCCTCCTCCTCCTCTTCGAAGAACTCGTTCACCCATTTATCAAAGCATTTAATAACCTAATGAATAGGAGAGGGAGGGTAAATGTGCGACAAACTCAACAATGATAATCGTGGTTAAGATCGCAAATAGGGATGTTATAGATTTTGATCAAATAGTTTTCTATTGTATTGCCCCGGGCTCTGAATAATTTATATCAAGTTCAATTGAATGTGGTTATCTAGGACAAAAGCAGGTTTGCTCTAATTTTTCAGGAATTTTATTCGCTGATTTGATAAGTATTACCAAGGTCTAATAAAAATTAATAAGCTCATGTAAACCCAACAAATTTTGTGAGAAGCAAGGTTAAAAATGTTTAAATCAATTGTTAATTTAAAATCCATTAAAAAAAATATTTAAAACCTTGGTTATTTTAGAGAAGGTTTTGTAAAACCTTCTTGGTTATTGGTGAACTTTTCTGAATATACTCCTTGGTTACTCCTTGAATACAAGCTTATGAGCAGAAGGCACTGAAAAATGTAAATTTCGATTTTTTTCAGTGACTGTCCCCATTCCTATCCCTCTCTGCCCGTCCTTTCAATTTCCTAATCAAATGACTCTTCAGAATGAAATGAGCAGAAAAAATATCCCAAATTCGATCGTTGCACAGGAAAAATCTGCTGAGCTCAAAAATGGAGGACAAGAATAGAATTTTTGCTGATTTTTATTATATTCAAATATTCTTTTCCTTGACTTCAAAAACAATAGAGAAATGGAAAGTAATTTTCCATAAAAATTAAATTTAATATAGAAATTGAATCCCATTTCTACTGACTTTTGGTCGGACCAATTAACTCATTAAAAACGAGATTTAACAAGATTAAACAAATTAAATGGAATGATCAAATTTCTTAATTTGTATTTAAATTAATTAAAAAGTTATTAATCAATTTGATATCAATGACGAAAACTTTAGTTAATATTAATTTTTATTAATTAATAATTTAAAATTAGTTGAATAATTCAACTTGAATTTAATTGAAATTTAAGCTTTTGAACGGAATTTTACCAAGCTTATTGATAACTAACATCAATTCACTTTCCCATATTGCAAGTTTAATCAAATTAATATTCACTTGATAAACAAAATAATTGATGATTCATATATAATCAATATATTTATTCAAACTTTGAGCTTGCAATTTGATATTTGACGTCACTCAAGATAAAATTAGAGATTAAATTGCTTAAGTTACACTGCTCAGCTCAGTTACAATTATAAAATATGCTTGATAAAGCACAGGATGTTTGCTTTATCTATCTTAACATGCAAGAAGTCAACGAGTTTTTTATTGCCAAGGGGAATTACCCAAACACAACAGAATAGTTCAATGACAACGTAAGATCTAAATCGCACCATGATACGTCAATGTTTATCAAATTGATCAAGGCCCTTAAATTAATTTATGCTAAGCACTCACAAAACTATTTTTAAAAGTTCAACTAGATGGAATATGACCAAGAATGATTGTATAATTAAACCTTTTAGAAATGGAAAAATCTTGGTCTTCATTAGAAACTTGGTTATAATTTTGGAAAAATAATTTTATTCGTTACTTTAGGATAGCTTGGTCATTTATCTAGCTATTTTTAAATGCGACACCTTGGTTACCCCATGAACCAAAGAGCTAGGTGGAAAATAAGGATTGATTTATCAATTTTTGGGATCAATTTTAGGGGAAAGCATAGAAAACAAGAGAGTTTTGAATTTGTGTGATTGTTCCCATCCCTACCCTTTTCTAGCCGTGCCTTCAATTGGGTAATGAGATGAGAGAAAAAACTAATTTTTATGATCGCAGCGGAAAAATATGCTGAGCCAGTCAAAGATGGAGGACATGGTTAGGGTTAATACAATTTTTGGCACTTACCCCGATAACAGAACTCGATGATCGTCCTGAGAATGTCATAGGGAATTTCCCTGATGATGATCACTGGGAACTGATTGCTGGGCAAAGAGCTGAACAGTGATTTAAAATAAGGCGAAAATGCGCTTAAAATGATTTTATGCGCTCTTATGGTCTGCGACTGATGTCCGGTACTTATGTGTACATCAGTGCAGTACGACTCGGACAGTAGGCCCAGAAGGGATCGGGAGAGCGCCGCCGAGTGCGAGCTGAACCGCATAAAATACGATTGGGGCTGTGTCGATGTTGATGTCAGGGTTGCCATTGTTTATTGACTCAGGCTCATTGTTTAATTTTTCGATGCAACTTCGATTCAGCTCAGCTTGCCAGATTTTTTTGACGTAATTTCTGCGTATCACCTTCACCTTTCTTTCAAATTTAAAGGCTTTTAGCTTGGTAATTTGATGCCTTTTTCGAGTGCGTGCGAATTTTTATAATTGTTTTGAAGTGTATTGGGTTTCGGTCACATACGGCATTCGTTAGGGAAGACCTCAATCACATGATTAGTATTTCAATTAATTAATTTTCTCATTAATTAAGAAAATTATTAAAACGTTTTTTATTGAAAACTTTTTGACAATTAAACACAAAAATTTCTGGATGATTTGTATTCAGTATTGATTAGATTTATTACTATTCTATGTGGAGAATATATGTAAATGATCGAAAGATTAGTGTGGAAAAGTACAAAACCTATAACTGTAGTAAAGAGGTTTATGAAAGCAATAGTTTAAAAGGCAAAACACGTTGGCATTGGTTTATATGAAAACAAAACAAAACAATATTTAACGTTAAGAAACGTTTGGTTTCACTTTCATCTGACCATCAATTGAAGATCATAGCGATGTCAGCCGCTGGACAACAAACTGGACCTTACAACTGGGCCGAGTTGGCTAAACAACAGCCCCGGGAACTGGTCCTTAATGGCCAAAGGGTTGAGAAACAGCTAGAATCAGAGGACGGCCTCTCGGAACTGATTTACGGCATGCAATCTTTAAACTTCTTCGAAGTGACCAAAACTCAGGCATTGAAGCAGTTGTCGCCAAAAATAGGACAGTTGGTTAATCTAACGAATCTGGTGCTCCACTCAAACCAGTTAACAACACTTCCAAGTAATTAACTCAAACTTTTTAACCGATTCTTCAGATAATAAAGAGCTTTGACTGTATTTTTCTCATTCAAAATTACAGACGAAATCGGTTT
>JAQGAR010001140.1:0-10394 GCA_034697865.1 Oribatida sp.
TGATTGCTGTGATTCATACAACAAATCTTTAAGTGTTTGTTAGGTTTCACTACAAAAACTGTTTCTAATAATACGACAATTGGTTTGTGTTTGATTTCAAAGACATTATTTTAAATGTAATGTTTGAATAAATTCTCGCTTAAAGAGAAGTGCTTACCAGAGCTCGACTCGAGAATAATTTAACAGTTATTCCTATCCTCCTCTTAAGAGTTGTAGTGTCACTTACAGACTGTTTTGATCAAACATTTTATATAAGTTATGTTTTGATTTAAATAATCAGTTCTGTGGCGTTCCGTCTGAGTGTAGCCTATGATGGAGTGAACTGACGCCCAAACAATATATTCTGATATTAAAGTTTCGGTAAGTTTTCATATTTGCAAAAAACGATAACAACAAATAAAATATAATAAATGATAGCATCAAAAAGTATTGTTTATTATAGTTATAGGAAAAGCTTTGCGAACACAGAGAATATGTTGAATCCAAATATCTATATATTGAATATATTATCGAGTGATGAATGGCCATAATGTGCACAACCATTTAAACTAAAGCTCTTATAGTTATATACAAATATGTATGCATTACTATTCTTAAGACATTCAATTCATGCGAAAAATGAGCCCAAGATATTTAATATTAATATTAATATATTTATATAAACTGTGCGACGAATGTGAATGATGTGAGTGATGACCAGTTTTTACATAAAATTGTCTTCGCTTTGAACGCTGCCATCAATTCTGCTATACTTTATTGCACTCTTATCTTATGTCATATAATAGTCTATAATAGACTACAAAACACACAAAATATATAAATGAAATTCAGAGCATCAGAAAAATTTTGTTCACTATTTGTGCCATAACTTCTTCTGTCGTTCATTTTTGACGTCCAATAGTAAAGTCGATTTTAAAATAACTCGAATGTCATTCGATGTCAGCCTTTAAATGTCTGCCAGACGTCAATCATATAAATTTCATTTAAACTTTTAAATGTCCAACTCTTTTATCCGACAAAATTTGAATATTTATTTCATAAATTTTTATATTAGTTTTCGCTGAAAATGTAATCAATTTTCTCACTAAAAAGTCAGTAGTAAATTGAGCTTGTCCACTATTCGCCTTCCATTATGAGCATGGATTTATTGTCAGTTATATAACACTGAATACATTTTTGGTAAAAAGTAGTCTTTTGTGACAAACTATTTGTTCCTATGATTTGTTTGATTATTTGCTGTTCGACTTCTATTCAATGCTTTAACGGATATTTTGATAATATTTTTTGAGAGAATTGAATCTCAAAAAGTTTACATTAGAAACACTGAACAATAAATTCGCGTAACTTTTATTTGTGAAAAAGTAGAATAGAGTGGAGTAGAGGAGAGCGGACTTCCATTTTTTACTTAACAAATATTAGTTTGAGTCGATTCTTGTGACGGCCTTCCCATCAACAGAGGGCTACTTAACCCACAGTGTCTTTTGTCCGCTGAAATATGAGCTGAGGGCACAAATATTGTGAACATTGTGGTGAACACTCGATGTCTTCTGTTGAAGACTGCCCTCGCTGTGGCCGATCACACAGAATAGACTTCCCTTAAGTTTTGATATAAATATATAAATACCCGCTTCAGTGGACAATAACTTTAAAATACAACTAAAATATAATAAACTTATTTACGAACCTTTCGATCAAAGTTTAAGAATATATTCATTGAATTTGATATTAAATAGAATCGAATGAAAACACATTCAATGGCTTACATAAGAGGACGCGAAGCCTAATATCACAGTTGTTACCACTCAACAGGTACTCATTCGACAACTTTTCTTAAAGTCCTGAGAAGTTGTTATTTAAGCCCTAAAGGCTTTATATTGAGTCAGTCTTATTGTTACGATCATTGTTCTCCATATTCATTGATCCCACCAAATATATTTTGTTCAATTGTCAAAAATATATGTATGGCTGAATGAATGGTCAAGCATTTTGTTTATATGAATATCCGTCAGATCTCCTTTCAATTTCTTTGAATTGGATTTATAGTTCGGACCTATTTTTCTATTTTTTATAAGCATTTTTTGAAAATAACCAAAAATGCTCTGCAATTGAGTAACGGATGTGAAGACTGACATTTTGATCAATACATTGCGAATACATTATTTTCTTTTGGGTTCCCATTGATTTGGGTATTGACTGATTTGTCCCGAATTTATACATTCCTATTATTGAAACTTCTCTAAAGATAGAGTAAAAAAGCATAAAATAGAGATGTTATACAAGTATTCTATATTTTTGGTAATTCCCTCTTTTAAACTCTATTGAAAAGCAACAAAAAAAAGTAGAAATTACTTACAAAGAAGTACTGGTCTATTGAAAGACGTGTCACCCCTTCTTTGGTCTATTCTTCTGTTATAATTCTATTCCTCATTCCTTTCAACATTGAGTTCATCCCATTGTGGGTTTGATTTTAGTAGAGAAGACACAAATAATAAGATTAGCGCTAATCGCTTCTCATTGCATACAATTCTTTGTAATCTATACGAAGGGGAGATATACTGAACCCGACTCGCATCAGGTGCAACCGATAGCTATCGTTTATTAAGTTCCGATTCACAAATAGCAATGAAGTTTAAAACTGATTATAATTAGAGTGTATTCCCATTCAATTGATTAACAATAGAGTGAAACGAATCCAAAAAATGTTTGAATGTTTCCGAAAAAGGAACGAAATTTTGACAAAAAATTGAAAACTTTTAAAACGAGTGTTTGATATAAGAATACTCTTCCGTTTCAATTGCTTTCGTTAATAAGTATTGATTTCATTGTGAAAGCGATCGTTGCTTTCAAACCAATGGATGCACACAAAAGAGTGGAACAAATCGCCTCAAATAGACTCCAATAGTCATTGTGTTTAACAAGTTTTACGTTTCATTTTTAACTCGATTTAACTCTTGATTTAAGAAATCAGTCCTATCGATGGTACGGACGGGTATTTAGTAAATCCAGGTGTGAAATACGTATCGCTTTCAAGGCTTGGATTACATTTTAACACATCATTCGTTTGTCAAATGGATTAAACAGTCAAAGAATAGTAGTCAATGAACACAAAGAGTTTGGGTCACAACCTCTCACTATTGGAATAGGGATTGTGTGCACTTATTGTGCAAATAAATGATTGCCCTCAAAGATGCCTAATAAGTATTGCTCACTAAATTACATTATTAATGCCTTCAAAATCAGACCCAAAATAAAGGATTAAATATCACTCAACTTATGAATGGATTGCGAATAAAGTTCAATAAAATTATGAATTGCCGCAAATCTTACGCATTCTTTAGTATTCTAAAATTGTGATAAAACAATAATTGTCTTAGATTATGTAAAATTATCTTATCTATTCATTAATTAGTACTGAATAGTATTCAGTGAACACCGATTATCCTTACATTATCATGATTATCCTCATTATCCTGGTATTATCCGATTGTGAATGTTTTACGATTATAGAGCTTTTGAACTAATATTATTGATTGGGCGTCCTTTTAATCATTATTTGAGAATTTTTTCTTAAATTTTTCTGTGATTTGTTTCACAACTTTTTGTTTTTATAACGAGTTTTATTAAACAGCGGTATACATTTATTTTGAATTGCAACCAGCAAGTCATTATGATTTTCATAAAATTAAAGAAAAATAAAATGTTAGAGAATTTGATAATTACATTAATTTTATTGATCAACAATTTTTATTGAAGACATTTTCTTATTTGTAGTGAAATTCAAACGAAATTCAAATGTTTAGAGAATATTTCTGATTCTATGACCAATACTTCTAAATTCTAATTATTATCTTTCGATTGAAATATTTAATAAAATTTTTGAATCAATAGATTTAAAATAATATTAGGACTGAATTAATTACAAACAATACAATAAATATACAATTTGTGATCAAATGAGTTAATTGTCGGCAACCAATTCTGAATTACCTTTCTTCTCGTGAGCACTTCTTTTATTTGTTGAATACCAATCGTTTTCAGTGATAATTGCATTAGAATTACGTTTGAGAGAGACCTGCAAATGATCCAAAGGCATCACTTCACTGCCCATCGGAAAGCCAGTACTCGGCGAGCAGTTGTTGTGCCCCGAACTGGCAGAGCCGGCAAACAGACCAAAGTTTAGATTAGTGGCTGCATTTGGAAACATCGGAAAAATTCCTGTATATGGCGACCCCACTGATCCAAATAAACCTCGAGGAAGTGATGGGTTCATGTTTGATGAATGTGAGTATTGACTGCTTAAACCAGTGCCGACAGAACGCCCCGAACCGATTGATGAACGCGGAGATGTGGAGATAGCATTTGTAGTCATGGAACTGACCAAAGGGGGAGGAATTCCTACCGTGTTATTAGATATATTAGTTAACATTGAGAGGAATGGTTGAGAGTTTGGGTTTAACGATGCATTTGGTGGGTTTGTATTGAAATGTGACGAACTCTTAGTACTATTCTTTGTCGTTATGTCTTTGGGAAGGCTTTGGTTCTGTTTATAAGTCATTAAAGAAATCTGTGAATTATTTTTAGGACTCGATTTGTGTCCATCGATGCCATCATTTTCAGAGTCGCTGCAAATCTTTCGCTTTCCATTAGTTTGTGCGCCGCTATTGACCAGTCTCTCAATAGTTTGGAGGACATCCCCTTCGCATTCCTTCAAAGCGTTGGACAACACATAGGTTTTGAGATTTGGAAATACTTTACTCAAAATATCAATCGAAGATTTGGGGACAGCCTTTGCCTTTTCCACATTTGAATCTACAGACTTATCAGTATTTTGGTTGAGTTTGGTATCAGAGCTCTGTTCATCTGATGATGAATTGTCCTCTTTTTCATTAGAAACATTGATATCATCGCTTTGTGTTCCGAACTCATCCGAATCATTGGTGTCATCGGAATCACCGCTATTTACAGTAATGTTCTCTTCATTTGTGGCCACTTTTTCTTTGTTTTGCCACTCTTTTGATTAGAAAAAGAAAAAGACAAATAAGTAAATTAAATATAAAGATTGCGATAATTGAAGACCGGAATCAAGTGGTCATAAGTAACCAAAAAACATTCAAATAGAGTCTGGCATTCAATTTGTGACAAAAACAGATAACATTTTACTGCATATCGTATGTTGTGTTCAATAATCAATTACACCAAACATTGTATTGAAGTCCTATTCTATGTCTGTATTATTTCAATAGTAGTTTGCAGTGAATTCAAGCAATTGATGTCAAACACAGCGATCGTAATAACGACTCACAAATAGTTTGGTTATTCTATCAATAAAGTCGAGACTATATATAAATACTAATAACTGTCCTCTAAATAAATTCTTTCCGATCGATATATGAAGTAAATGTTGACAAAAGTGACCCACTGTTGCAAATAGTTTTGGTTAATCATATGGACTAATGGTTAGACCTCACTCTCTGCTTTAAATCAACATTTTTATCTATCATCTATTCTATTCTATTCTATTGGTTCCAGAATATCCCTTCATTGAAATTAAAGTTTGGATGAATTTCAATGAACTTTCATTAAATCTTCTAAAACCGAACCAAAAACTTTTATTATAAAGAATCTCTGGATTAGAGACTATTAGAGAGTCAGTCATTTGTTGAAAAGCGTCCCTAAAAAATGGTCTCACTTTCATTTAAATTTTATGATAAACACTTTGACTCTTATATTCAATAATCAATGGATGACTTTTGAATGAATCGATTTTGGAATTTATTCATTTGAATGCTTTTGTTGTCGACTCAATTAATTTTGAAATTATTAGACTTAATATAAGATTAAAGCGACACTTCTCTCAATGTTAACGATGTGTTTGGCTCTCATTTATTAAAATAAATTCTCATTTCATATGCAAATGGTCTTAAAATATTCATTTTGAAAAGTTACCCATATTTGGCATTCCTGATCAACTATTAAATCGTTTGCTCAGCACTTATACTGAATGGAAACTTTAGAGCAGTGAAGAGAATGTGATGCATAGCCTGGGCTTACAGAGCACAGGCATACCCAGCCACTGCTTGTGTCGACAATATTAAATTTTTGCGTTAATTTATCACAGCTTTGGTATTATATATGTTAATTTAGTTTGAGACCAATAACTATATATATATTTATATTTATATATATACTGTAAGATAATATATTATGCTTTGGGAGTCTCTCAACACAATTCTCAGTTATGTGAGAGATGTGTGACTTTTGTCGATATTATATATAAAAGTACTTCACATATATTGAGTCACATCTTTTGTGTGTCCTATTGATAAAACTTCAAAAAATTTCCTCATAAAGTATGAGAGATGGCTCACAAAATCTTTTCTTATTAAGTACTCTGTCTCTCTGTCTCTCTCTCTCTCTCTCTCTCTCTCTCTCTCTCTCTCTCTGCGATGAAATTCCTATCTATCTATCATTCTTTCATTCTTCACATAAACGTTAAATTATATTTTGTTTTGTGAGAACACATAACACACATCAGTGCAGAGAACAGTGTATTAGCGAATAGAGAACAGTAGAGAAAAGGATGGGTAGAGAAGAGAATAAATAGAGTACTATATTGTTTGCGTTATATTATATGATATGATATCGCTTTTAACTATTATTATGTTTTATAGGTTTACTCGTAATTTAATGTTTTTATCGTCGGATATCTATAACTATAAAAGTTAAAGATCTATGGCTTATATTTGTTGAGCGAAACACAAATAGTTTATTTGCAACTAAAATAGACTCATATTAAAAAAGCTCTAAATTATAAAGAGTGGTAGGAGTGCGCCAAACTTTTGATGGTCAGTCTTATCTGACATTTAAATACTTGTTGGCTATTTGTGTTCTCAATATTTCTATTGTGATTACATTTCAATTTCATAGTTATTGTCCTTTTTGTGCAAAACTCGAGTGCACTCATTCTCGCAAAACGAGGCAATGCTTAAGCACTGAACAAAGAGTTTATAACAGAAACGATTGGAAACTGAAAAATTGCTCGAATAGATTAAATATGACATCCGATCACAACAAGTGATGTTTCATTTGATTGAATTACTATTATTACTGTTATTACTTCATTATTGACAGACCTGAATAGGACATCAAAATCAGAAGCTTTCAAACATTTTTTACACAAATCATTGAATGAATGAATGCCACGAAAAATGTATACAAAACATAATATCTTATTTGTCAGTTCACTACAAAAGATAGAAATAAAGTTTTACATTTTCAATTCGATTGAGACATAAACATAAGAGACAATAAGTTGGTGACCCCCACAGACCTCCAGTGACGTGATTCGGGCACAGATTTGCAATAGTTGTTGTCAACAGTACTAAAGAGCAGACATCAAATTGCGTACAACAGAGTTACTCCTAACTGTCTTTCTTTTCAAAAAATCCATTCAAATGACTCAAAAAAGTTCTTTTGGTTTTTAAGGGAAAGCTTTTTATGCATACCGTATATGAATGATGAGGAGAGGGGTCGACTGGTCTCTGGACTCTAGTCTATCGCAAGTTTTAGAAACTATAGATTTCGAAAAAGTAGTCGAAACTCTATTTTAGAAGTGTATATAAAGTCGAGTCGAGGCTGAGAGGAGGCACAGCACATATAATGTGTGCCTTCAATAACAGTATATAATATAAATTGAGTCCATAAAAGAGGAGCTAATCTATTGAATAGATTTTTCAGTAGTCGTCGTCGAGTAGTTTTTCTACAATAAAACACACGTTCACTAACTTTAAAATGAACTCAACAGCCAAAGCACATTCACTTTGTAAGATGCCTTCATCTACTTGTCCTGTCCTGTAGTGCTCTTTTGGCCCTTTTGTCAATTCTTGTGCCTATAATCTGTCAAATATTTCATTTCGAAGTCTATGCTCTCAGAAAGTCTCCAAAATTGAAAGTTTCACAAATATTTTATCGAATGACAAACTATGACTTCCCCCAACTCTTGTGTCAAACTATTATTTTTTACTATTTGTTGCGCTCGCACTCCAATTATGACAGATTTTTGACAGAGTCTTGAATAAAGGGCAGCTGCCCTCTCCTGTCACTGTCTTCATTGCAGTGGTACTCAACACTGGTCGACGAAAAGCTTTTTTTATAATTCAATTGAATGCAACAAATAAAAAAAGTTACAATTAATCCACTTTAGAGCGACCGGCAATGAATAACTGCTGCACTGCCTCCCAGTCTCTTATTTTCAGAACACATCAACAATTCATTCGCGAGTTTTTAAAACTTTTGTTAAAATAAAACTATTATTCTTTGCTTTCATCGCTCAAAAGTAAAGAATTATTTAATATAATAAGTACTGCAATCACTTCTCAAATAAACTACTTTTTCAAAGAGCATAATAACGATAACAACCAATAATTTTTATAAATATTATTATAAATGTATTCAAACCTGTCGTCAATTCGCGATTTTGATCTCTGGTTGAGTGGAGATTATCTCCTGAATCTCTGGTCATCGGCGGTGATTTTTCAGCAGCATTCGAGTATTTTGAAGCGTTCATCGGTTCAGCTGATGGTGAAGAGCACTCAGATGTTGATGGTCTTTCCGTTGCTTCTCCAGATGCTGGAGCTCTTCTGTTTGCCTATAATTACATAACATATGTCTTGAAAATTATCTAATTAATAGATAAACGAGGTCTCACTTGAATGAGTTGAGCCATGGCTGCGGAGAATGTGAAGCCTGCCCTATGCATCGCTACTAAGCCCTCGTGACATCCATAGAGAAGACCCAACTCTCGCGCCTCATTCTCTTCTTGAGCCTTCATGGCAAAATAGCAATTTTTTTAAACATAAGATAATTGTTTCAATCTTGTTAGTTTTACAAGTAAAATACCTGTTGTCTTCTGAGAGCTACTTGTGCTGCCATAACTCTTTGCCTTTCTGCAATTAAAGTGCATTTTGCACAGGAACAATCTTTCCAGCGACAATAACGTTTATGACCCTAATCGACAATTTTTGTGAAAAAGTAATGATTTTCCCAAAATTATAACTAATTATATCTTAAACGTGATTTTCACATATCTTTCACCGAAAATTCGATAAAAATTTGTTATAATAAAATAAAATTACCTTGAGTGCGGAGACTACTCCATGATTACGACACCTAGCACATTTCGGTGTTCGCTGATAACGTTCGGCCGCTGTCCTCATCATAAAAGGTGGCGGACCAGTAGTGGGCGATGAATTAGAGCGAGCACTTCCTGGTGGCGGCGAAGAATCAATTGAATTGTAACCGAGAGCTCTGTTCGATTGCTCCGACTGTAAGTTAGTAACCGAGCGATCGTTAGGTAGTGTCGAAACACTTGAAAAGTTCATATCTTCAACAATACAAATCAGTAATAATAATGGTATGATCTCTGCATCGAATGCAATGATAACATCAAATGCACGTGTCTTTTATGGCACATAAGAAGCAAACGATAGAGCACTCGATGCGCAACCAATAGTTAGTGCCATCGATGTCTATATGGCTAATACACTCATTTCATTGGTTATTCTCTCTTCAGATCAATAGAATCTGTATTCAGTGTATGACTGAAGTTACTGTTTATTTGTTGCATTCAATTCTTTCCAATGGGTTTCCAAATGTGGGAAACCATCCGCTCTAATGTCATCTGTTGGCTCCGATTCTCAATATCTTCCAATCGATTCAATTTATTTCAAACAAATGTTTGAAACCGAATTTCATATAAAATTCATTTTATCTCAAAGTAATATAACTAAGAAGTTAATTATTGAATGGTTTCAATTCTCAATTAAAAGTTAGTTCAAAGCATTGCTTTTGGTTGTAATTGAAATTAAAACAGATATCTTCAATGAGGGTCTTTGCAAAAACCCACCAGTGGTCCAAAGTCTAGATAACCTAGTCAAGGTGGGGAAATCCGAAATTGGGCTTATAACTTTTAAAAATTAGAATTAACCATTATTAACGCCAATTAACTTGAGTTTAACTGGATCTAATAGGGGTTTCAATCAGGGATCCCCAAGCTCGGTGACTTCAGGGGTTTTTTTCAAAAATTTTGCCCTAAATCCTAGGGAGGATCAGGTTAAGGATAATTGGCCATTTGGCTAGACCACCTAGAGCCTGGTCCCCCCGTGCACAGCGTGGTGGCCATTTTCCCACTTTTTGGCGAATTTCTCTAGGGGGGCCCTGAGCGATTCGCGTTCAGTGGAGGATTTTGGACAATTTTTCCTTCATAGGGGGAATTTTCAGAAAAAACCCTTTTTCCACCCTTGCTTTAATGGGGTCCCTATCATTAACCCGAAATCATTAGCATGAAATTAATAACTAGTTATATTTTGAGATAAAATATGTTTTAATTCATAATT
>JAQGAR010001141.1:0-10390 GCA_034697865.1 Oribatida sp.
GATATCAGATAAAAAATAAAATAAAGTGCCTAAATAATTTTCCCTCACTTTATAAGGGCATGCCACTAGAGACCATACATGCTTTTTTCGAAAATTGTCCTATTCACTTATAAGGGCATGCCGTTGTTTGCGAGGTAATACGGTAAGTGAATAATTTGATCTTCATTGACCATTTCCTTAAACCGCGGCTTAATTGTATAGAGGAAATATCGATTGTATAGAGGACATACGTATTGTTTCCTAAAAGCTTGACTTTTAATTCTTTTTAGCTAATGTTAACCGAGGCATTTGCACAAAATGTTTCGATATTCTTGAAAATTCTTTTGAGTTTAAATTTGAAACTCCAATAAATTGATTAAAGTGTCGAAAAAAATTAAAGTCCCATTAATTTTACTTGAGCAAAACTGTGTAGAAATCAAAGAAAATAGATGGATTTTTATCTTATTTCTATGTTTTACTTTCCTTGTCTAACTTCTTGAATAAACCTTGATAAATACTTCCTAATTTAATAACACAGTTGTGTGGAACTGTACTGTCTTACTTGCAAATTATCATAACTAATTTGTTAAATAAGAATAATGTTTTCAAATGTCATAATAGTTGAATATATTTTGTTCCAAACAAATGACCTCAAAATTGGCTCATTATTTTGATTCGTCATTATTTTGAATATCAATTAATTCACAGAATTCTGTAAAATCAATATCTGTTTAGAAAATAAAATAAAAAACGCCTGCGATTTAGATTTTTCAAAAATGAGTTTGGCAAATTTTCTATTTTATCATCATTATTTGTAATATGAACAGAATTGTTGAATGAGCTAGCACATTTATTCAATTAAATGGCATTCGAATGAATGTCAGACACACATAATATAAGACACACCTAAAAGACAAAATTATTGTTTGAGTAAATTGTATAATAAGTTAAGTATTGCCTTTGACTGTATTGTGAATATATTTCAAGATTAGCCACAATTCAGGGGTGCATTCAACAGACATTAAAAATGATCTTAATCTTAGTGCTAAGATTACGATAGGCTTAAGATAAAAATCTAAGCCCTTTCATCAAAATAACTTAAGATAAACTCACTTGTTGATGAAATCTTAAAGTAGTGCATGCGTAGTGATTGAAAACATTCAAAATATTATATTTTGAAAATGTCAACAAAAACACGTGCCCCGAATTGGACAGCAGAAGAACTTAGAGTCCTAGTGGAAGAATACATCAAGAGGAAAAATATTATCGACGGCAAGGTAAGTCCAGCTCCAATTGCGTATATTAAATTTGTTGTTGTTAAAAAGCTCGTAGTTTGATCACAATTCGAGTGACGATCCACTTGCCAGTGGTTACTACTTGATTGAACACTTTACCGAGTTGTCCTATTTTTAGTTTTCGCCGAATCTGACGCATATCGACAAAAACAACGCTTATGATGAATTAGCGAATGCCGTCAATGCCGTGAATTCATTGGCCAAAAGAACCGGAGATCAGGCCAAAAAACAATTGACCGAGTTCAAATGTAAGGCCAAAAAGAAAGCCGCCGCCATCAGAAAAGATCTACAGAAAACTGGTGGCGGCCCTTCAATCAATATGGAATTGACACCAATCGAAGAATTGATTGTGTCGACAATAAACCCTCAAATGATTGAAGGAATTATCGGCATTGAGGCTGATAGTGAAATGACTTCAGCTGAAGTCCAAAAATATGAAAGTAATGGTATTTCACCGGCGAATTGCTTCACCCACTTATGCTACACCTCTCATGTCTCTTCACAGATTCAAATTCAAAGGCTGATGAAATTATCATCGAAAATGAAATCGAATGTACGCCTAAAATAGATTTGAAAAGACGCCATTCATCAGCTTTCAAAAGGATTGAAAATCGAGTAACTGGCAGTCATGCTGAACAGATACTCGAAATCGAAAGCTCTAAAAGAGATATTGCACATCAAATACTTGTAATTAAGAAAATTAAATTGATGGCAACACTCAAGGAAATGGATCAGAGAGGAGTTGATGTCACAGATGAAATCGAAGAACTAAAACTCCTCGGAAATTATGACACTCGGTGAAGAGCACCATAGGACAACTCGATAAAGTGTTCAATCAAATGACACTAGTCAGTCAAAATATAATTAGTATTTAATTTTATTCAAATAAAATAAATTGTGATAATATTTGTTCGTATATTTTGAGCTGTGATATTGTTCTCATTTTGATTACAATTAATAACCTCTTGATCTTCATTTACTTCTTCAATTTCAAAGCCATAAAAGTTATACTGTAATAACAAATAAATATTTAAAAGATCTGTTTTTAATCACTTTAAGAATTTCTAAAACTGACATTAAATTGTTAAATTGACCCTGAGCCTAAATAAAGTTTTCAATTCAAAAATATACCTTTTTACAGATGTTGTGAAGAATGAAACAAGCAATTATTACTTTGCAAGCTCTTTCTGGTCTGAACATCAACTTTCCAGCTGTTTTGTCCAGACATCTGAAACGCATTTTCAAGACACCGAATGCTCTTTCGATAACATTCCTTGTCTTACAATGCGATTTATTGTATTTTCGATGACCTTCAGTCAGAGGTGTTCCAATTGGTGTCATTAAATTCGGTTCCAATGGATAACCAGCATCGCCTTAAAATAAAAACAATAATTATTGATTGAACACTTTATCGAGTTGTCCTATGGTGCTCTTCACCGAGTGTCATACCTAGTAAATATCCATTATTTGAATTATCCAAATATGTTTTTAAACCACTATTTGTCCAAATAAATGAATCGTGAGTCCTGCCAGGATATCTGGCAACGACATTAGTGAATTCCAAGCTTGAATTAGCAACAGCTTGGACATTAATCGAATGTTTGCCCTTTCTGTTGACATAATCTGCCTCCACACCAATTAAAGGGGCTATTATCTCAACATGTGTGCCATCGATAGCTCCTATCACGTTGGGAAACTTTAACCGAGTCAGTAAAGAAACTATGAAAGTAGTGGTATTTTACCTCTTTTAAGGCATAAAAACCTTGTTTTGTTTCTGTCAATTCTTGAGCTGTTTTCGGGAATTTTACGAATTGACGGACTTTTGAAGTTAGTGCTTCAGCAACAGTATGAATTACTGTTGACAACGAAGCATTACTTATTCCAACAGTATCACCTGTAATTAGGACAACTCGATAAAGTGTTCAATCAAGTAGTAACCACTGGCAAGTGGACCAGCACTCACCTGTCACTCGATAAAATGCTCCTTGAGCAAAAAACCGAAGAGCTGCACACACTTGTGTGACAACAGGTAATGAATGTGATCTCTTTGTTGGCCGTTGAAGTTCGTGATTCAATAGGTCACACAAATAAATGATCCCATTCCTATCGAAACGAAATCTTTGGACACATTCAGTGTCATTCATAACTTCTAATGGGTTCTGTCTATCTTTGAAAACTCGAGGAATATACCTTTCCTCGGCTTCACTTAATATTAAAATATAAGCCATAACCGAGTCAGTAAAGAAACTATGAAAGTAATGGTATTTCACCGGCGAATTACTTCTCCCACTTAATGTAAATTAAAATTTGATTAAACTTAAGTCAACTCAAGACTTATTGTAAATATTTACAATTTTTGTCAATCAATAATGTTTTGTTGAATTGATTGATCGTAGGTCTGAGTTAAGATCAATCGTTGAACGTAATTTTGATCTCAAGCTTAGCTAAAATTATCTTAAACTTAACTTAAGATTCGTAACTACAATGTTTTGTTGAAACAAATTTATTGTATCTTTACTAAAATTATCTTAAGTTTTTCTGATGAAAGCACGCCAGATCTTTCGAAAAAAAGGAATTCATTTGAAAGAAGTCTTTCGAGTCGACTGAGCATTAAGGCTGAGACTTTTCCGCCCTGTGACTTTCCAAGGGTGTCCAATGTTTGCCACATCGGGGGATTCAATGCAAATTCAAATTAAATTAAAACCCAATAGAATACGATTTCAATTATAAAACAATAGATATAACAATATTGAGCATTTTTTTACTACATAATCGAAAATGGCCTTGATTATTTATTTTGAATTTATTAAATTCATTTGGAATTCTTGGCAGAATTAGTTTTGGTAGTCATGGATTTGGTGGTTTGTGTCCCTTTGGACGTCCCTATATTTATTGCGAATGACCCAATGTTAGTATAACTGAATTTGATTGGCTTTAACTCGAATTGTTATGAGGAAAATCTGCCGAAACGTGAGCCAACTTCACCATTACTACAATTGCAGGCCATTTGCTAATTGTCGCGTCGAGTGAAGACCTTTAAGCATAATATCAATCGAATGCAATCGGAATCCGACAAAGACTTTATCGAAACGAAACAGATTTAAACACTGTTATAGTTTCGACATTTTGGTGCCCGCGGTCACAATTGGAGCCGGTCTATAACCGGTCTCTACAACATTGGTTCCAAAGGAATAAAAGCGAAAAAAGTGCCCGCCTCAATTCATAAACTTGACGTTCATAGATTGAAAAGAGAAAAAAGTTGTGAAACGAGTTCCGACCTTCCAGTCCAACATATAGTTGGATAATTTATAAGAATTGTGTCGTTCTTTGCCAACAATACTACACTTAATTAACAGATCTGAGTCTTTCGTGAATTTTAGAGTAACAGTATTCGCGGTTCAAATAATAACGGGACAAATCTTTTGAATGATTCTCTAATAAGTCTGTAATAATGATTTTGAATCAATTAATTAAATATCTAATATTTTTCAACATTGGATTACAACTCTCACAATCAAAAAAACTTTTAAGTATGTATTTTTCCAACTCATTTAACTAACCCTGAGTATTTTTAATTTATCGAATCAACCAGTTAGCTTTTGAAAAGGGTTTAATTAATATTTTTAATCAAGGACATCTCTAACAACGTATTGCATATTTAAATTGATTTTATTTCAGATTCTCGTCTAATAAACCAAAAGCAATCGAATGCTAAATCGAATAAGAAATTGGTTTGTTATTACACCAATTGGTCACAATATCGGGTAAAAGACGGCAAATATTTACCCGAGGATATTGACCCTCACATCTGCACCCATATCATTTACAGGTTTAATATTCAGATCAAACTTTAGGCTAATTTTAATTTTATTATTAATTTATTTTACAAATTTAAATTTAAATCGAATGATTGCCATTTTCTGATTTATCATGCTTAACTGATAATCTATATCTGATAAATAAATGATCGATTACTAGAACTTCCGGCTTCGATAAAAACCATTCAAATAAGGATTGAAATTACAATAAAAAACAATTCTTATCCAAAAGCACTGTTATAGTTAGCACAGCCTTAAATCAGAACTTTCATTGAGATGTCAAACATTATTTCAGTCTTTAAAAACTTTAATAAAAATCCAATTTTTCATTATAGACGTCAGAGTTTTAATGCATTTATTTTACTAGTTTTACCATAATCAATAATTTATTGCCAAGTTCATTTTTAGGATTATTCATTTACACCATATTTTATACTTTTATATACTGAAGAATGAAATGAGCGAAACATTTCTAATCAAAATGAGATCAAAATATACAATATATATATATATCTGTCTGAATGTCTGAACGAGTGTTTGTAAAAAAGATTTCGCCACTAAACTACTTAATTAAATTCATTTAAGTAGTGGCGGACTCCTGCGGTATATTATTGCTCTGCTCTATTTTTTGCTGGACAAGTGATACACTGACCTTTTTCAATTTGAAATCAAATGGTATTGAACTCCAATCATTTAATCTTCCGTAACGATAAACAAAATTTAAATGTTTTTGAAAATTAAATTTCCAAAAAACTTTCCAAAGAACGACAGGACTTTCTGCCAAAGGCTTTATTCGTTCGGATTTCGTTTAAATCAAAGGAAATGCAAATAACCTAGCTATAGAGCAGACAACACTTAATTCAATTAAAAAATGGAAGGTTCAAATCACTAATGAGCAATGTCATTGATGTTCATTGAGAATTCTTCACATAAAAGTGGAATCAAAAGATTAAAATCTTGGATAAAAACAGATTGAAAGAAATCAAGTTTATTTCGAAAATATTTCATTTAAAGGTCTCATTTAAGCTGAAAATAAGTGTCTGAAATCAGATATATTTTTTGGAAATTTGTGTCTTTTTTTGTGTCCATTAAATTAGTTTCAAATTTATTTATAGCTTTAAATATTTATATAAAAAAAGCATTTTTTCAAATCATTTAATTTAATGACAAATAACTATAATTTATTTAAAAATTGAATTTAGCTTTGGATGGATGAAAGCTAATAAACTGACCTCATTTGATGCCACTGATGAGACCAAAAATGACAAAAAAGGCACTTATGAGAGGGTTACTGATCTCAAAACTCAGAATCCGAATCTTAAAGTATTACTGGCAGTCGGTATGTTTTAACTTAACCCTTGCCGAACTTTAGTAAAACAATGAACCGGTCAGGTGGTTGGTCTTTCGGCACTGAGAGGTTCAAAACCATGTCCTCAAATAGGTATAACAGACAAGTATTCATCTTCAGTGCAATGGAATACCTGAGACAAAGAAACTTCGATGGTTTAGGTATATTCGGCATGAATTCTTATTTTAGCGGATAAATTAATGAGGCTTTCAATTCAGATCTGGACTGGGAATTCCCTAAAGGATCAGATGATAAAAAGAATTTTGTCGACTTATTGAAGGTTCTTTCAAACCAATAGAAAAAATTCACAAATAATTTAAATAATTTGTAGGAAATCAGAGAAGCATTTGAGGCAGAGGCCAAAGAGAAGAAATTGCCTCGACTTTTGCTGACTGCCGCTGTTTCAGCAGGCTCTGATACAGTTCGAGGTGGTTATGATGTGCCAGCAGTTGCAGCGTACGAACGTAAAATCTACTTAGAATGATCACCTTCATTTTATCGAATTTATTTCCATTAAAAGTTACGTCGATTTCCTGAATATAATGTCATATGATTTTCACGGAAAATGGGAACCAAAGACGGGTCACAACGCACCACTTTTTCCTATCGCCACTGAAACTGACTGGCGCAAACAGTTGTGCATGGTTCGTTAAAATATTAGTCTTTTTTATCAATTATAATACCTTTACATTTCAAATAAAGGAATTTGGTGTAAAACTATGGGAAAGAATGGGAGCGCCCAAAGACAAAATAGTCGTTGGAATGGCTACTTATGGTTAGTTTTTAGTAGTTATCAATTTTAATTATACCATTATACAATGTATATTCAATTGGGACAGGTCGAAGCTTTAGTCTCACGAACCCCTCCGAGAACGGAATGAATGCGCCCTCATCTGGTGGGGGTAAAGCCGGCGAATTCACGAAAGAGTCCGGATTCTTAGCCTTCTATGAGATTTGCGAAATGCTTAAAAACGGCGCCACTTATAAGTGGGACGACGAACAAAAAGTGCCCTATCTTTTATATGGGGATCAATGGGTTGGTTTCGATGACGAGAGATCGATCAAAATCAAAATCGATTGGCTTTTAGAGAACGACTATGCCGGTGCCATGGTCTGGACCGTGGATATGGATGACTTTGCAGGCAAATGTGCCGGAAGAAAGTATCCCCTCATTGAATTAATGGGGGAAGAACTCATTGGACGCCCCAAAGGGTCTTCAAATTTTAATTCAATTGTAGCAAAGGCTTCTTCGAATCCATTGACTGGTCTGTCGATCCCTAAAACTGAATCAAATGTCATCAGTGAAAATCAAATTCTACGATCTACCAATTCTCCCATTGGAACAAATGATCTTCCCTTGATCTCCGACGAAGAAACAAACGCTAGAATAGTTTGTTATTACACTAATTGGTCAAACAAGAGGCCAGGAATAGGCAAATTTGAACCAGAGAATTTGGACCCAAATCTTTGTACTCATATAATCTTCGCGTTCGCTAATTTGAACAGTGAGTTCAAAATCAGCGCTACGGAGGAAACGGATGAAGCAAATGGAACTAATAAAGGCCTTTATGAAAGAGTTTTGGCCCTTAAGGCCAAGAATCAAAATTTAAGAGTTATGATAGCAGTGGGCGGTTGGATGATGGGTCCCACACCTTTCAAACAACTAACTGAAAACACTTATCGACAAACGCTTTTCATTTTTAACACAATTGAATTTCTGCGAAAAAAAGGCTTCGATGGACTCGATATCTGTTGGGAATTCCCGCGCGGAGCAGAAGATAAAGAAAAATATGTTACTTTAATAAGGGTATTCATAGAAACAATTATTTGTTTTTAGTTTTTATAATGAATTCATTATTAAATTGAATTTTTTCCCAGGAATTGAGGGAAGCCTTCAATGGAGAGGCGAAAGGATCGGGAAAACAGAGGCTATTACTGACTGCTGCAGTTCCCGCTAGTTTTGAAGCAGTCAGCAGTGGGTTCAATGTTCCAGAAGTTAATAGGTCAGTCACTTTTGATTTTCTATCAATTAATTAATTAATTAATTATTTAAATATTTGGATCAGATATTTAGATTTCATGAATATTATGAGTTATGACTTTCACGGAGATTGGGAGCAGACTGTTAATCACAACTCACCACTATTTGCTTTGAACAGCGCCTCAGCCTATCAAAAAAAGTTGACCGTGGTAATATATTATAATTCGCTTATTATTATAAATGCTTTAAGCTTTTGAAATTTATTTTCAGGACTACAGCGTTAATGAATGGGTGACCAAAGGAGCGTCTAAAGACAAATTGGTGGTCGGTCTCCCAACTTATGGTCAGTCTTTATATTTATTACCTTTTTAAGATTCTAATGTAAATCGTGAAAATTAGGCCGAACTTTCACCCTTTCCAGCGCCAATCTTACTGATGTGAATGCTCCTGCTGTTAAAGGGGGCTTACCAGGGCAATATACTAAAGAATCTGGATTTTTAGCCTTTTTCGAAGTAATTAAATCATTGGTTACCATTAAAACACAATTCACTAATTGATTTGAATTAAAAAAGATCTGCGATTTACTTAAAATGGGAGCGACTCTGGTTTGGGATAACGAACAGATGGTTCCTTACGCCTATGCAGGAGATCAATGGGTCAGTGGTCAATGGCCCCTTTTCAAAGCACAACATTTTCTTTAATCTTAAGTTCTTTATGAAACATTTATTCATTTAATTTGGTTTCAATCGATAGGTTGGTTTCGATGATCCACGAAGTTTCAAAGTTAAAGTAAGACTTTCTCCAAATTAAATATACTTTAGCTTTTGAATATATATTAGTAACTGCGATATTTAAAAAATATAATCAATTTTATCATGTTAAATCCTATAATTTAAGAATCAATTTGTATTTAAAAATCAAATGAATTTCAGGTACAATGGCTTAAACAGAACGGTTACGGAGGAGTTATGATTTGGTAATTCATTTAAATATTATAATAACTTTTTAGTTTTATCACATCAACATTCTTTTTCACATAGGTCAGTAGATATGGATGATTTTAAGGGGTCCTGTATGGGGCAGGAGTTTCCTTTGATTAAAGCGGCTAAAGAAGAATTGAAAGGCTATAAAGTGCCTAATCTGGAGGCCCAGAGCAGTAATCTTAACATTAAATCAATTGGTAAAAACTGATTACTAATAAGTGAAATCATTAGAAATACTCTAATTATTTATTAAATTAATATGATTTTAGAGAAAGACAAAGATGAAGTGAAATGTGAAGAATCTGAGGGACATATTAGTTACCATAAGGATAAGACTGACTGTACAATGTATTACATGTGCGAAGGCACTCGACGCCATCATATGCCTTGTCCTCAAAATCTTGTCTTCAATATAAATGAGAATGTGTGCGATTGGCCCGAAAACGTTGAAGGCTGTGCTGTCAGTACAACCGCACCCAACGCTAACTAAAACCAAATAATATCTAAGTTGAGTTGAATTGAGTGCCGAATATTTTCCAAAGTATTTATTCATTAAATTTATTAGGAATTCGCTCTCATTTGAAAATTGTTATGCATTCTTGTTCAATGACTACAACTAGCTCATACATCTACCCCACTTTTACTTCATTTGAGTAATGTCACTAACAAGATGATAATCTTAATATGCCCAAGGTTAAACCTAGAAACAAGAAATTTAAAGTGCAGTTAAAATTATATTCTAATTATCTTGGTCAATGAACTATTTTATTTCATTTGAAATATGCACACTATTTTTATTTGAATCGAAACAAGTTATAATTAAATCAGAAATAACAAGCTGGTAAATTATTATTATTATTATTATTATCATTAAATTTGAAATGAGCTCATTTTTCAAGGATATTCTTATAGTTTTCAAATGAAAGCGATTGCTTTTGAATCACTTTATTGACTGCCGTTATATTTGTTTTATTTTTGTGTTAAAT
>JAQGAR010001142.1:0-10387 GCA_034697865.1 Oribatida sp.
TAAGTGAATGACCGATATGTTTACATAGGAAGGAATGTCATCCTTTCATAGAGAGTAGTTGGGGATGACCCCATAAATTTAAACCTATTGTTCTGTTTGTGTAAAGCCTGTTTAACAATAGAATATAGATGAGTAAATCAATTGAATCAATGAATAAACGAACATAAATAGCTAATCTACGCCACATTTACTGCCTCTCTCCCCGAAACTCCGTTCCACGGAGTTGATCAGTTGACTTTTACAAAGGAATTCCACTTATAATTTCATTAAAATTGATTGACCTGATTAAATTAATTGAATCCACATGAGGTCGTGAATCGTGCTCTTCGGTTTTCATCTTTCGAAATGAAAAGGTTGTTTTTCTTTCGACACGTTGGGCATCAATTCGTTTCCACTATTGGTTCCTCTGGTGCTGGCCTTGCATCAAATTCTTCCGAAAGTGTTCTCATTTCTTTTTCCTTTGAGGGCCATATCGAGTTATCGTCAATATCGGTCAAGTAGTATGGTTTTAATCGACTGACATGCACTCTTTCTATACGTCCAGAACGTATATCTCGACAATCGTAGGTGACTTTACCGATTCTTTTGACGATAATGTATGGCCCATGGAAATTACAAAATAATTTTTCACTAAGCCCTACTATCCTTTTCTTGGTGAAAATCAACACGCGTTGTCCAACATTGAATTCATAATCACGATGTTTCACATCGTATGCCAACTTTTGTTTCTGTCTCGCGTCCGAGACATAGATTTTAGCCAATTCACGGCTTTCTTCAAATCTAGTTTCGATGTCATCTACTTCGGTAAAGTCTGAGGGTAAGTTAAATGCGATGTCTAATGGAAATCTCGCGTCTCTTCCATACACGAGATAAAATGGGGAGAATCTAGTACTTTCATGTCTTGCGCTGTTAATTGCAAACACAAAAAACGGGATAAACAAATCCCAAGTCGTTTGTTTCTCATCAACATAAAGAGAAATCATTTCCCCTATGATTCCACAGTTCTTCTCCACCAAACCATTGGTCTGTGGATGATAGGCACTTGACAAGATATGCTTTATATGAAATGCTTTGAAAACTGCTTCTGCAAATTTTCCTCGAAATGATTGAGCTCTATCTGTAAGAACTCTTTTTACGGCTCCATGCCGCAAAATTACTGAATGGATAAAGAAATTAGCTACTGAATCTGCAGTCATGTCTGGTAAGGCGGCGGCCTCTAAATATTTAGTTGCGTAGTCAATAGCCAATACAACATAAATATTTTTCCTTTTAGGTGTCCTGGGAAAAGGTCCCAGGATGTCTAATCCAACCAGTGCAAAAGGTTCATTTTCAACAATGTTCTGCAGTTTTCCTTTAGCCATACCGGGATCTCTTTTGCGGCTCTGACAGGTGGGACAAGATCTAACATATGTACGGACTACTTTTTCTAATCGAGGAAAGTAGAATCTTTCCCTGATACGGTAAAGTGTTTTGATGAAGCCAAGATGTCCCGCTATTGGATCATTATGTAGGCTATGTAGAACGTCTTTTCTTAAATGACTTGGAAGGCATAGAAGTGTTCTTTCTATCCCATTTGTATCGAAAACTTTTCGATATAAGATGTCTTCTTTTATGAAATACTTTTCGAAACGTTTAAGTGAATTAGTTTCTAACTTTCCTTTCACTTCGCATTCGTTGATTAACCCTTCAAAGACTTTGTTAATGAAACGTTGGAACGTGATCGGAGCGTTGTTCAAACCAAATGGCATGAATTTGAAAGCATAAGTCATGTTTCCGGCAGTGAAAGCAGTTTTCTCTATGTCTTCTTGAGCTACTGGAATCTGCCAGAATCCACTTTTTAAATCAAAGAGGGACAATATTGGTTTCCCTTCCAAGTTTTGAATAAGATCGTCTATTCTTGGAAGTGGATAAACATCGACTTTGGTCACAGCGTTAAGCTTACGATAATCGATACAAAGTCTGTATTTCTCTTCTTTCTTTATCAAGACAATTGGAGAATTCCAGCTGCTTGATGTCTTCTCTATAACACCAGCATCTAGCATCTCTTTGACTTGTCTCTCTATCTCATTTCTTTCGAATATGCCATAACGATAGTTACGCTGATTGATTGGTGTTGCATCTCCGATTTCAATTTTATGTTCCACACCCTTTGCACCAACTAAGTCGGTCATTTTGAAAGCAAAGAGTTGTTGATATTCCTTAAGAATGTCTTTAAGTTTATTTCTTTCATCAGGATCTTCAGATTGAATTTTAAATTCGTAGTTATTAAATTCTGGGATAATGTTGTCGACTGTTGAATATGGTCTATCATACTTATTATCCGCTTGAGTCAGGTAAGAAGATGCGACCTCGAAGATGTCATTTGTAGAAATCCTTTGTCGATAAAGGGATTCGTTTGGACTGGTTGATAGGTAATCGATAATTGTTTCACTGAACGGTGAATAATAAAATGATTTGATTGCCATTTCTTCGGTTGGTATGCAGCAGTCAATTAGGTTTGGGATCTCTTTTGATTTGATTGTAAGTTTAGCTTTGTTGAAGAAGTCCAAACCAAGGATTGCTGGTTCCGGAAGTGTGGATAAGATAAAGAATTTATTTGAAAACTTTCTTTTTTTGAACTCGATTTCAGTTTCAACACACGTATCCAAAATTATAGTTGAACCATCTGCAAGACGAGCTGTTAATGGCATATGCCAAATTGGAGTGATTTGCAGAATGCTCTGAAATTCGATGTTTATAAGTGAAATCGTTGACCCAGAATCAAATAGTAATCTATGTGGTATTTTGTTGACAAAAATGTCGAAATAAATGCGATTTGTTTGAGATGAGTTTAAATAAATATCGGCGGTCTTCGGTATAGTTACATCGTTGACCGCCATGCTTAGTTTCCCGAAGCTTGTCCTTTACTGGGACAATAATAAGAAGTATGCCCTGGTTTGTTACAAATGTAACAAATGGGTCGACCATCAGAGGTTCTTTCGTATTTAATTCGACTGACACTTGGGTTATCATTCCCATTGAAAGTGACAGAAGCGTTATCTGATCCATTAGGTTTGTTTTGATAACCTTCGGCGTTATTATTATTATGATTGTTGTGATAGTTATTATTGCCCTTATTTTTATAATCGTTTCCATTGTTATAACGATTGTTGCTGTTATTGTTGTATCGTCTTTCTCCTCTGTAGTTACCATTATTGCGATTCCCATTTGGCTGATAGGATGAATTGTAAGAGGGATAGTAAGCTTTCGAATTATTGTAGTTTTTACTGTTTTGTGGACGATCACTGAAGCGAACAGTTTTTGCATGTTTGTGCTCTTTACCAGAATCTCTACATTCTCTGAGATGGACTGCTAATTGAATGAGTTCTTTGAGTTCTTCGACGTTTTGCGGATGTTGCGTTTGGATCAGAAGCTGGGCATCAGCGTATAAATCAGAATCGAGTCCACCAGTGATGTATTGGGATTTAACCGCGTAACTCATCGTTGGATCGAATATTTCCAAGAGTAAAAGTTTATCATAGAAATAGTTCTCAAATGTCTCAGCTTTATCCCCCGACCGTTGGAATTTTCGGTTGTTTATCCGTTTTAGATGGAAATTCTTTCCGAGACTTGCATTTTCTCTATCAATCAATTTTTGTTTCTGGATCGGGTACGGTACGTCTTGTGCTAGAGTCAAACGGTCCAGAAATTTGAATGCATCGCCGAGTGTGTTGAATAAGAGGCGGTTAGCTTTGGTCTTTTCGGAATATCCGTTTGCAGCTGCCATGCGTTCATAATTTCTCAAAAATTGAGAGACTGGAACTGTTGTTTTACTTGGATCATAAGGGGCTATCGAAACCTCAGATAATTTCATTCCAGTCCTGAATTCGTTCCGAGAAGTTGATTGTTCAGGTAGCGGTGGCAAATTTGATGGGTTTAAATTATTTACCATTTCGTACCCATTGGATTGAGCAATGGAACTGCGATCCATAACACTTTGATCATCTCCCAATTCGTCTCGCATGGGATTGCGATAGATGGGAGCTGTCGGATCCGATTCACTATTAACGTTCTCCATAGGTATAGTACGTTTAAGAGGAATGGACATAAGAGTTTGCACAAGTGATTATAACTGACAAGTAACTGATAAGTCTGAAACTTATGAAGTGAAGTGAGTTTACAAGAGTAGAGATGTTTTATACTGATTGAAGAAGGAGTGGCTTGAGTTTTAAATTTGAAACTGGTATTAGAAAATTTGAACTTGAGTTCATGAACCCGGCACCAACAAAAATATTTTTTTTTTTTGTTATTTCTTTTAAATTCTTAATGGAATGTTGAAGTGTCTCTGGCGAGGGAAACATTTGCCATTCCATAATTATTTTCTTTGTTGAAAGCATGTGGTAAAGGCTCGTAATGATATCTGATTTCATCAATTTTAAACCATACTTTTTGCCAGTTATCAGTGTCTCGATTTCCTTCTATATTTAGACTGTATAGATGTACATCTTCGTTTAATTTAAGATAATTATAGTTTCCTGACTTCTTAATGATCCAGGTGAATGTGTTATTGACGACTCTTAGGTCAGTGATTTGCGATCCCGGAAAACATGTGACCGGAATTCTAATGTAAAGATTTTCAGTAGTTACTGAACAAAACGTGACTGAAGTATTTATAATGTTAAGGATTAATGTCCAGCCACAATCTTCTCCGTTGCGTATTTTGCCTCTTCCATAGTTCGTAACGACAAAGTGTTTACGAAAGTAAGTTAATTTGATAATTATAAATAGCATGAAAAGTAACGAAAGTACTATACTGATGTCAATCACAGTTTGAATATCTATAGCGATTATTTCCATTGGCAACTCATACAGAGCTGCAGAAACTTTTCTTGGAGCGATTAAGGTAAGGCTTCCAGTTGTGCCTAGAATTCTACTATAAGACAGAACTCCAAAAACCAAAATTGATGTCATCAACAATTGGGTTAAACCAGACAAAGTTCCGATGAAACCCTTAAAAGAAAAATCATATTTCTTTCGGTTGATGAGGGTTTCTACGTCTTTCATTGCAGCGCTGACGTTGATTGCAAATTTATTAACGTAACTCGTGAAACGTGATAGTGTTTTTGCGTCCCAATCCATTGTAATTTCATGTTCATTGGGGTTAAATGGCTGGAAATTTGGTAGATCAGGTCTCGACAATGATAATTGATTGAATTCTAATTTCGATGCATTTGATGCGAGATCAATTCTATCAAGAATTTCACGATGAAATGAACTCACTTCTATTTCATCTTGTGATTTCAAAGTTTCGGCAAAAGGTCCGAATAATTTATACCCTTGATTGGGTAAATAGACGTCACATGATTTCTTCAATTCTATAAGTTTGCTCCAGCTTTCTACTTGAATCCGCTTTGGTTTGTGACCACTGCAGGACAAATCATAAAAGGGAACAGCGTTCTGATGAATGACATATCTGTCTTCTCCTAAAGCGATAGGTTGATAAACGGACATTGCTCTTGGATTAAGAGGACAATGTTTCAAAATGTTTGTGGTATTCCATTCATAAAGTGCTTGGCTACAACTACTTGGCTCGCTCAATTGATTGGAGAGGAATGTAAAACATTGTTTCTTATGATTTATAAATTGGCAGTGAATAGACTCTGGCCAGATTTCTCGCATTAATTCACCAGTTACTACATGCGTTAGCCAGAGTTTATTTCCGATTTCGAAGCCAACGGTTCTCTTTTCGCCATCATAATTGAAACAATCATCAGACTGACATGTGAAACTAAATGCTTGGGCTTTGATCAATGAATAAGCTTTAGGTTGTCCCCGACGAACTAATGGTATTCGAAAGCTTAAATAAATGTCGTTTGTTTGACTGTCAATTGCGTATGAGACCAAAGGTAAACTATAGTATAGATGCTTGTTCGCTGGATTGATTGCAAATTCAAAAGCGTGATCGAACTTATCAGCGATCTGTTCAAGAATGTTTTGTAACCTCGACCAAGGTAACAAGCCATGATTGAGTCTTCCATTCTGTAATGATTCAAATATCTGTTCGTAGTGATTAATTCCATCTAATAATAACATCAGGTTGTTCTGTAGGAGATTACTTTGTGCTAAACGGTAATCTTGAAAATTTGACATGATTGCAACTAATGTTGTTTTTGAATCCATGAACTTTGTTAAATTAGATAACGCATATCTAGTTTGTTCAGCTTGAGAAATTGAAAAGTTTCTTAAAACTTCAATCTTCTTATCGTATTGTTCAAGAGTTGCCGCAACCTCTTGAGAGAAACTAACTAAGCTTTCTCCGAGAAACTTCACGTTCTTAGCGAGTAAATTCACATCTGCTTCTAACTGTGATACTCGACTGAAAAGTTGTTTTCTTTCATGTCTCCCTTGGATTATTTCAGTTGTAGACCACAGAGCCCATCCAAATGCAAGTGTTCCACCTACCACAGCTAAAGTGATAGGGTCGAACCGTTTACTTCTGGAGAGTTGTCTAATTTTAAATTGCTCCAATGCAGCTTGGGCAGTACTTTCAATTTGAGAAGTGAGATCTTGCATACTTCCTTCGAAAGCTTCACATGTTCTTCTTAAAGCTTCTTCAAGAGTATCATTATCAGAGCTGGGTCCTACAGTTACTTTCGGAAGAACTTCCAAAAAATCAAAACAACTATTCATGTTGGGATCCCTGATTAATTTGAATTTTTTAAATGGAAAGTCATATCTTAAAAAGGTGATGAATTCGTCTGTGAAAACTAACAGATCTCCCATTTTGCTAAATTGTATTCCATGTTTAGCAGATTCCAAGAGGAACTCTTTATCATCGAACCGATTTGTGAAGTTATACAATTCATCGATTTTTTCGATTGTTTTCATCCTCACCACTTCTCGGTCAATCGATTTTTCAGTGATTGTGGTTGTCGATGTGGGAGTAGTTCTTGAAATTTTAGAACTTGGTGGAGTAGTATCCGTAGAAAAAGTACTAGCGGGTGTTGTCGCTGTACTTGTGGTTGTAGTTGGTACACCCAGAAAATTAATTGGTTTGGAAGTTACAAGAGATGATGCGAGTATGTTTGATCTAGCAACCAAGTTGATCGTCGAAATTGATCGTAATAGATAAGCATAATAGGTTGTACTCAAATCAATAATAAATTTGATCCGGCTTTGGGTTACATTTGAGTTAATTGAACAAATGTTTAATTTGAACTACAACCAAACCTCGATGAATTTTAGAAAAATTGTTTTAAAGAACATTTTCAAGGTTGATCTTCAATTATTCATATTTCATTTAGAAGTGAGTTATCTGACAAAATATATTCTATATTAATATCGATCCGGCTTTGATTGGAAGTAGGGTATAATTTGCATAATCCGAAAAGTCATTAAATTTTGCTTCTCTTTTAGGCTATTTTTCGACTATCAGACATAAATAATATGAATATTGGCAATCAGTTCATGAATAACATCGTGTCTAACCTCGAATGGTTTCTTGGAAATGACTTCGAATAATTACAAAACATATTTTTTTTTTATTTTTATTTTTTATATTTCATTTTTTTTTAAATATTTTATAAATAATAGGAAGAGCCGTATTCGCCGTAATTGAATAAATAAATTTTTAAAGTTTATATTTAATTGATTTGATAAAGAGATAAGTATAATAATTGAGATAATAAAGATTTCAAATAAGGTCATGTTCGCGGAATTCGGGAACGCACCACCTTTTTGAAATTCCTTTGATCCTTTCGCGTAGATCTTTACATCCCCGAGTGAATCCTTCACCAGAATAACTTGTTGGATAATTGAAAGCATATAAGAAGGGTTGAGCTTCATAATAGCGTTTTAATCTGCAGGTGTAAATTCTTCAATTGAATTGACAGCTGCTGGTCCGTAGTTTTCTTTATTCTCATTTATCAATTCCTCGCCAACTTGAATGAATTCTTCTTTCAAATCGATATCATCTGATGCAATTGAGAGTGATTCATATTTTTCTTGGACTTCCAAGAGGTGTTCCATACATTCTTGACAATCAATAATGTGTGAATTCTGGTCATCCTCTGAACGGAAGTTGGGAGGCGGTTGAAGTTTAAAGATATACCGTCTAATAAAACTATCGATAAATTGAAAAAGTAATCGAAGAGTTCTTTTTCTTGGTGATTCTTCTAAATCTAATAGTCGATCGAATACCAAGCGTTGGTTTTCAACCAAGTTCAGAAGTAGTCTTGAGCGACCTAATTCTTTCTTTACCTTCTCTTCGAAGATAGGGTTTGAATTTCTATTTCGAATTAAAGCATCATTTCTTTCTTCGGTTCTTAATGTTATAATGTGGGCATGAAAATACCAATCAGAATGATTTCTACACATCTTTTAATGCTCCTATATCTGTCGAACAATAATAATTGAATCTTTTGGAACTCTCTCTAATTGTGATGTTATGAAATTGTCTGAATTATCAAAATGATAATTGTAATGTTGATTAAACGCACTATTTGAATTCGCTATTGAAAGGACGTCTTGAATGAATGGATATAAAATCACAAAAGGAAGAGCAGTAATGGTTTCACTGTACTTCTCAAGAACAATTTCGTATATTTCGTCATAAAACACGATGAAAATTCTAAAGAATTCACTTTTTATGACAGAGGCCCGAAAATCAGAGTACATTGATTTGGAATAATTGTAGAATAAGTATCAATCGGTATTAATTGTTCACTTTTGCCGGTAAAATAACTAAAGGCGTGTGTTTCGAGACTTATGGCGATATTTGCTAAGCGATAAAAGTCATGCCGTAAAAGGTTGTAAACTAAGTGAAATGAAATTTCTTTCAATTCAGAGTTCAAATGAAGCACAAAATCTTGATTAGCAAAACGAAGAAACACACAGAATGTCATCTATTTTCCTTTTGTCTCAGGAGTAGGTAATTCTATTTCTTTTAACAAAGGACTGTTCCAGTGATGTATCTCTGGAATGGTACAAATCGCACAAGAATCACTTTTAGAGTGTTTACAAAAGAATTTATGTTCTTTGACCCAAAAGTTCAAAGCTTTGACACGAAGCCGTAACTTTTCGTAAATCTTATTTCGTTTAATAGTTTGTTTATGCAAGTCTTTTGAATCAAAATCTATACAAAATACTCTTATTAAATTCTTCTTTATTTTCACCAGATCTTTCTTCAACGGTTCTACGTATAGAGTTTTCTTCTGGCACAAAATAGGTTTTAGAGATTTATTACGTAAAATTTGTGTATTCAAGTTTTTCAGTTCAGTTTCAACAGAATTATTGTCTTCTTCTAGCAATACTTGAATTTTATTATTACACGTTCTTCTATCATTAATTGCTTGTGGCACCTTTTTATTAAAACGCGATTTCTTTTCTGCAGACACTTTATTCTTTCTATTCGTTGTCTTGTGTCGTTCTAGAATAACCCGCTTCTTAGAAACTTTGCTTGAAACTGAAGCTTGACTAAGTTTATTTTGATTGTTCGACGTAGCGACAGCGAAGAGTTTGTCGAAAGATATATCAATTGAATTTGACATTCAAACTGAAGTGCATTGAAAGAACGCAAGTCACTTTCAGGTGACGAGATCACAAAAGCAGTCGAAGACTACTAATACAATGCGTGTACACTTCAGGGAAATCGACAATTAAACAAGATTTCCGCAAGACTAATACAAAGTATTAGATCCTGTCAACGCCACTATGTGGTCTTGGGCTTTTAAACACGGAGAAGTGTTCAAAACTGCAGTATAATCTTCATATTCGAAGAATCAAATCACTCGGAGAGTGAAAGGCACTAATAGTGTCACAACGCACAGCACGATAGCGCTATAGTGCAAGAAAAGTTGTCCGTCCACGAGTAAAATTGGTATCGGTACCAAAATCCCGGCTGCGAGCCCCCAAAAATGCACCAATTCTCTTCTGTAGACGAGGCTTTAGACCAATAGTCCACCACTAAAGCCACGTCACGTATCCACTCCGTATGGTGCTGGCACCGCCCGACGACAACGACCAGAAGGTAAGACCAAGATCAACCAACAGAACGAATGACCAGTTAGGCAACTAACGTTCCAAACGGCTCTAATGTGTGTCTAGAGAAAACGAGGGAAAAGGTTAAATATAGTTTAATGATTACCTTTCATTGAATTTGTCCTCCTTCCAGTGTTACGTCCAGATCTTCAAGACCACTGGACAATGAGGCCTGACGGCCCCATTGCCCAGTCAGCACAAAACAATTTAAAAACAAAGACTTCTTTTCTAACCTTTTTATTTAAAACACCAAAGAAAGAGTTACACAAAGAGTTACAAAAAGGTTTTAACAGAGACTTGAATTACAAAAGTTCAGTATAAATAATATGCGACTTAACAGTTTAAAGGACAAAAGAAGACTCCGAGAACA
>JAQGAR010001143.1:0-10383 GCA_034697865.1 Oribatida sp.
AGTCTCTCATTAATTAGTACTCGAATTGAAAATAATTACTTTTTCATTAGAATTCAATTTTTGCCAATTAATGCTCAGTGTTTCTAATGACAAAACTTCACAAATTGAAAGCCTTGTTTCCTTACCATCAAAGGATAATTTCTACGAGATACTTTCGCGATACTATTTTAGATAGTAAAAGCAAATTTCCTTGATAAGACATTCATATAAATTTTAATAATTTAGAAAATATTCATTTAAAACAGAGATAACAAACTTTTATCTAAACGTTTCATTTATGTATTTCTTCTTTTGGTTTTTATTTCTGGGAAAAAACTTTTACTTTTATTAAATTTTTAGGTAATAAAAGTTAATGTATTTTAGTTTTGGGCTCAAATGGAGAAAGAAATATGTTTTTCAGATAAAGCCTTTCAGATATGTATTTATATACGAAGACAAACACATGAGAAGGTCTTTACTTAAGAGAAAGACGAGCAAAAAAATCTTATATAAGAAATTCGTTTTCTTCTCATTTCATATTTATATCTGTTTTTCGTTGGCTTTTCGTCTGAAATGCGATTTATATAAGAAATAAAAAATAGATAAATATTTGAAAGTAAGCCCAAAGACTAAACCGTTTTCAATATGTTTTTCATCACATTTTCTGAAGGATTACTTCGTGAGCCTCCGTCTGAGTTCAAGTCGATTACTTCTAATTCCCATTTGCGTCCGTACGAGAACGGGTCACTGGCCATACATAATGCCCAGCGATCTGATAGCGGTTACTATATGTGTGCCGCCACTAATGGCATCGGTCCGGGTCTCAGCAAAGTCATCAAACTTACTGTCAATGGTATGCACTGAGGCTTCAAATTGATATCTTTTGACAGATTTTTGAAGTCTAACTTTGAAGTCTACTTTTAAGAGATTTTAGTCAAAAAAAATGTTTACTTCGACACAAAATAGGATTTCAGACTTAATCGCATTCAACTTATTATTTATTTACTTATTTACGTATTTCTCTCGTTGTGATCAGTGGCCGCACATTTCGAGACCAAATTCAGAGCTGAAACTGTAAGGAAAGGACTCGAAGCAAAGATTAAATGTGAAGCCATTGGAGACAAGTATGTGATTACTGTTTAAATATTTGAAATGTTTTCCGAAATGTTTCCCCAAATGTATTGATTGTTGAATAAAACAAATTGTCTTTTAGGCCGATCACCATTTCGTGGCTAAAAGACAAACTGCCGTTTAGTCCGCGGGAAGATCCCCGCTATGATCTCCAAGAGTCAATAGTTGCCGAAGGAATTAAATCAGAGATTATAATACGTAACGCAGACCGAAGAGACAGCTCTCTATTCAGTTGTGTGACGAGCAATGCCTACGGACACGACGACACCAACATTCAGCTAATTATGCAGGGTATTATGCTATTCATGTAGAATATTAATTAAAAATTATTTGCCATTCGTTTATGTCATCTTTAATTTTATTAATACATTGTCTGAGACTTGTTTTGACACTCGTTTTAATCTCTTCTCATATTTTGTTGATTACTATTTAATATACAGTTTTTATAAGATGTGAAAAAACTTAAGGCTCGCCACTAATTCATCTAATTTTGTTGACATATTGAAGGCGAATATTAGCACAGAATGAATAACATTTTCGTTATTTATGAGATGGATTTCATAACAACTTTTCTTGTTTTTGCAGAACCTCCCGATTCTCCCTCAGATTTGAAGATTTTAGAACACGACGGGAGATCAGCACGAATATCATGGTCGCCCCCATACAGCGGCAACAGTCCTATTATCCACTACTTAATTCAGTATAAACTGGAAACGGGTCAGTATTTTCTGACATTCAAACACCAAATTGTTTTTCTTTGCAATATTTCATAGATATTTGTATTAATGATTTAGACCTTAATTTTTCATTGATTTGATTTCTCTGCAATCATTAGAAAAATGGACGACACGTACGCCTAACATAACGGTATCGGCATCTGAGACCTCAGTTCTCATCGGAGGTTTACGACCCGTAACCAATTACCAGATAAGAGGCTTCGCTATTAATGGATTGGGGAAGAGTGAAGCCAGTGAAGTGACAATACTCAAGACAATTGAAGAAACGCCAGGCGGACCTCCATTACATATCAAAGCTGTTCCCTTAAGCTCAAAGTCGATTAAGGTTTGTGACCAATAAAAATACCTCTCCCTTTTATTCTGACTTCATATATTTATAAGAAAAGGGAATTCCAAGGTGAAACATTTCCTAGAACCCTTGGTTTATTCGAGAAATTATTGAAATTATATTATTTTTAATACATTGAATTTGTGTCAACATCTCTTCCACGAGTAGTTTCAATAAATTTTTTGTTTTATTTTGAAATCAATTTTAATCCCATAATACTTTTTATGTCTTCATTTGAAAACTTTGAAAAATATTTATTCTTTTTATAAATTCATTGAATTTTAAATTTTGTTTTCAAAGCATTTCTTATTCATTGAAAACGACTAATAATTCTATTTATTTGTAAATTTATTTAAAGTTTATTTCAATATTTCTAAACAAATGTTTACAATAAATACTTTATTGAATATATCGATTGATAGGTGAATTGGAAGTCTCCGAGGAAGGACTTACAATACGGCCAAATACGTGGATATTATGTCGGATACAAAGTTTCCGATTCTTTGAATGTCCAGCAAATGAACAAAGACTTTGTCTATAAAACACTGGAAGTGAAAAACGATGCGTTCATCGAAGAGTGTACTATATCTGAATTGATTCGTTCGACCAAGTATCAAATAATAGTACAGGCATACAATAGTAAAGGCGCCGGACCTTCTTCAGAAACTGTATTCGTCAAAACACTAGATATCGGTAAATATTCTACTTTTTCACATTTTCTAACAAAAGGGCTTTCCTTTGACTTTATATCGAAAACAAGAATTTTATTCACTTTTATATTATTGTCGGAATCTCTTAAACGCTTTCCACTCGATTATACACAACAACTGAATCTAATTTCAAAGACATTTTCATCGAATTACGAGAAAGTCGTCTTTTCCTCTGATATTAGTTCAACTGATCTCCAGATTTCTTTTTCTTCGCAGAAATTCAACTGTTTTTCTCTTCAAAAGTGAATGTTTTATTAAATCGAATTTGTTTTATATTAAAATAGCGCTAAAAATAAAATTTCGGTTCACTTTGTTTGATATGACTTCAATTTGTTAGCACCGGGGATAGCTAAAGGGGCTCTTAGTCAACATTCAAGTGATTTTGATTTAAATTTCACACTAAATTGCCTTTAATTTAAACAAAATTGAAATTTCCTTTATATTTAAGCAATTCTGTCATCTTAGCGAAATTGAACTTGATCATATATGCAATGGTTTTGCATTCCGTTTGAATTATTTTCAGAATTTATTAATTATTTTCAGTTCATAACAAATATAAATTCTAACGAAAAATGGATTTTAATTTCCGTCATTGAATATCATTTCGATCGGAATAATAATCTGTTTTGAGTAGAGATAAAACGGTTCGGCGTTTATATTGAAAATTTTTCATTCAGTACTTCCAAACTCATAGTCTTTCGCTTCAATTCCGGGTTTTATTCATCAGAATCCCATTGAATTGAAAGCACACAGCGTTTGATATCCACATCCGAATCGGAGCACAGAATTTATTTATATGTTAATTGAATTTATTCAGTCGTTCAGAAGAGAAGCAAAAAATTTATTTTCCATTCACTTTGTTCTGATGTATGACTTCTACAGATTGAGGATTATCTGCAAATGTCTGCAAAATAGCAATGAATATAAATCTAATTTTGTGTCAAATAAGAGAAAACTTTTCTTCTCTTTAGACAGAAATCAAGCTTAAAGTTTTAGACTCAGAGATTAGTTGTATGTCAGCCCCCAAAAACACATTGACTTTAATGTGAATAATGCGATACCAGTTCTCAATAATTTGTATTTTATGTGATTAAAACAGATCCGCCGTCCGCTCCAACACTGCGTGTGGTCAGTGCTACAGCTAATGCAATACAACTCTCGTGGATAATGAATTCGGATGACTCGACCCCCGCCACCGGTGAGTCAGCTTTAACTCATACCACTCTCTAAGACAATAGAATACTGAGAAAACTGAATTAATGTCAACATTGAGAGTAATGGCTATCGTTTTCATTATATGTCTTATTATTGGTTAGGATTTATTCTGCATCACAAGAAAGAGTCGGAAGATTGGGATGAATTGAGATTAACTGATACCAAATCTTATACTCACGAATGGCTCAAATGTGGCTCAAGATATCAGTACTACTTAATTGCGTTCAATTCCGTTGGCAAAAGCGATGCCTCCAGTATTGTCTCTGCAAAAACAGATGGAACCTGTAAGACATACACTTTGATAAACACTATCTTTTCTTACAAATCAGTTTCATCTCTTCATTCATTCAATAATTTCTTTTATTTCATCCATTTATTTGATGAAAATCCTCGAAGAAAATCAATTTATATTCACATAAATCTGAATATTTGAGATATTTTTGGTTTATTTGATGAAATCCTCAATTATTTCATAAAGTTGAATGCATTTTTAATTTAACTAATCCTTTAATTATTGAAAATTATTCGTGACTTCAATATGAGAATAGTCTTTAATCCGATATTCAATATGTATTAACAAAATTAAGGCCGAATTGTTTGGAATAGCCTTCAGAAATAGATAGCAAACTCTTGAATGGACTCAACATTTATATATTAAACTGAGGGCTTAATAGTAGTGAATAGGACTCCAGAGAGGAATAAAACTTCAAATTAATTTGATTTGAGTCGAGTCGACACAACTTATTTATATTGTCTTTTAATCTTTTAATAACAATTAATTTAGAGGAGTGACCCCTCTTTTCGTAAAATCTATATAATTATCTACATTACATGTTTGGGAATAATTATTTTCCTAAAGAAAATTCATTAATCAGATTTGTATTCTTGATTATTCAGACCCAGAATAACAAAATCAATTAAATGTTTATTCATTGGTTAGACCAATAGGACTGCCATTTAAGCCAATATTCGAAAGTAATGTCTGATCACAATTGAATTTATATTTCGATCACAAATTCTTATCGCAAATTGAGTTTAAACCAAATCATTCAAAAAGTTCTCAAATGACTCGAAACGAAATGTGTTTCCACTTTTTGACTCACATTTAGACTTGCTTAACAATTGTTTAGTTATTTTTGGTCTTTAAATGAAAACCCGAAGTCAAACATATCTACTCTTTTGTCAAGTTTTAAGGGTCTGTCCATTAAATTGAAGTTTTATTGCGTTTTCTCAAATACTTTTGATTTTTTGAGTCTTTCATTTCTTTTTCTGAAGCCTTACTGCTCTTCAAACACAATATAATGAAAAACTCTTATCAACCGTTATATTGTCTGCCATTCCTCTCGTTTTTACAGCTCCTGTTGCACCCGATAAGAACTCGTTGTTGAGTGTGAATACCAGCGCCGCCACAATATATTTGGATGCCTTTCACGACGGTATTAATCAATTCAATGACTTCCCATAAAAATGATGATAAAATTATCCCAAAAATTCAAAACTACCTTTCATTTTATTGAAAATATATTAATTATTTGTTGCGGTAACTGACAGGCGGGTGCCGTATCTCATCATTCGAAGTGATGTACAAATTGCAAAAGAGTCGCAAATGGATATCCCTATCAAATCGTGCGATTACTGACCAAAAGCATATTGTTTTGAGTGATTTAATGCCTTCGACGGCATATGACATAAAGATTACTGCATTTAATGAGGCCGGTAGTACCGAAGCCCAGTACTCGTTCACAACATCACCGCTCCCTTTATTAGGTTTTTATTAGCAAAACTTTTGCCATTACTTCGGTTATAAAAACAGAAAAGTAATACCTAACCTATTGTTCTGTGGAATCAGATGACGAGCCGGGTATACTGTCCAGTAGTAAGTCTGCCACTCCGGTTCCGTTTTATGCTGACGTGCTGGTAGTGGTGCCGTCGATAATATCGTTACTCGTTGTGATAATTTTATTATCACTCGTTTATGTGATATTCACTCGAAAGCCAAGACATGGATCTAATGTTTATTGTAAGTAATGAATAGCTTTTGTTAAAAGAAAATCAAAGTCTCTATAAAACAGTTTTTATTTGATTTTCATTTAATTTGGTTAATAAAATTCAATTAATATCTGCTTTTGTTTGACTTTACAGCCAATTATAGTCCAAACAAAGTGTCACAACAGGACTGCACAGAAACCGTTAATTTGACGGAATTGGATGCCAGTCATGTGAAAAAGCTGTCGATGCCTTCCGAGGACGGCTGTGCGCAGAGTATGCTCCACTATCCGGTGCCATATGCTATGACCAAAATTAGCGAAAATGAAGAACGAGTGCCACTCAATGCTATGTCGCGATCCTCTCCACACAAAGCAGTAACAAATCTATTATTTCTATTCAATAGTTACCAATCCTTAAGAAAAGAATAAGAGTCAGTCCTATTGAATGGGAGACCACTTCTATTAAAAACATATTATTATTATTTATGTCCAACATTCGACTATCAGTTGCAACACATAATTAATATCTATTAAGATCGCTATCTGTCTGTTCCTTATAGTATAACCCGGATCACGAAGCCATTTATGCCACAGTCAAACGAACTCCACGTCAGCCCCGATCTGATGTTCACATATATCAATATCCAAGTGAGAAGTCTTCAACCATTGATATTCATATAACATTTGTGATTATTGTAGCGAACGTACAGCCGGACAGTGGCTGTGAATCTGAGGCGTCGAACGCCAACCATTGGAGGACATCAATGGTGAGGTTCGAGAGCGAACCGGCAAACGTTAAACTGTTCGCCGACCCCCAAAGTGGTCTAATTTATGGAAGAAACCAAATGAGAACTAATTCTAGTCATACCTACAAATGAATTTCAAACTAATTGTTAATATATTTGATGTAAAAACTCAAAACATTTTTGTCTCAGAAGTCTCTAAACTGAAGTCATATTATATTTACGTGAATTGAGATTAAGTTTTTGATTTCAATTCTGGATCTCTTATTATTTCAAAGGTATTTCATATTTTTAAAATTATTATTTGAGTAAAATTATTGTTATTTATAGACATGACTTATAATGTGGACCACAAATGCCTCAATCGATTGGTTAATAATTATAAATGTATTTAAAAATTATGTAATTTTAAGGAAAAACGATTTGACTTTTTGTATGCAAACGAAAAGATTTTATGTAATTATTATTTGTTATGAAAAATATTATGTTTTAAAACAAATTTTGATATTTTTATAATAAATTCCTTTAAACAATAATTTATTATATTCTTAAACTTAAGAATAGATATTTTCAAGGCATTTTAATAGTTCAAAGAATCTTGATGATTCCACAAAGTCAAGTGTACTTCCATCTGGCGGTTGAAAATAATTTCGAAAAATCAATCAAGGTCTGTTCCCACAACAAAATCACTATTATCAAAATAATTATCTTTTTCTACAAACTTAACATTTAAGTTACATTGTTTTTTGACAATTTTTGATATTATGTATGATTTTTTTGGTTTAAAATCAGTGCAAAAGATAGTTATCGTAAATAATATTTATATTGTCTTTAAATTTAGTCTTAAATATAAATTTTATTGAAAACGAAATCAATTTAATCGAAATTTTTGAAAAAATCAATATTTTTATCACTTTTCAAAATTTAACCAAAAATTTAAAGTTTATAAAAGGATGGAATGTTTTATAAGGTTTCTAAAGTGAACTCTTCTTCCGTATCATCATTTGGCGGAGGGTTCGGTGGATTAGGCGGATCTGGCGGATTCACAGGATCTGGTGGATTGGGCAGATCTGGAGGATTAAGAGCATCTGATGGATCGGACGGATTGGGCGGATTGGGTCCTATTTGAGGATCGTTCTCAAATGCAACGGCAGCCGGTGGTGTTTCGGGTTCTCCCTCTTTAGTTTGCTTTTCGTCCTCAGAAGGCATATAAATGACATAATTTTCAGACTCTATTTTTCTGATTTCAATCGACGACTTTTCTAACTCTGGAGTGGTCTCCGGCTTCTCTCCCGCAAATAAAGGTGATCTGATGGACTTCTTGTCGGCATCCTTTTCCTCCTCCTCCTTGTCCTCCCAAGCCATCAGTTTTTGGGGCATCATCTTCTCCATGTCTTCAGCCGATTGAGCAGATCTTAGACTAGTCATTGACGCAATTTCCTTCTCTGGCTGTTCGTCACCAAACGTTTCTGTCTTGTTATCAGTGAAGGGTATACTCGGCGGTCGATTCAGTTCTTCAGTTTTGTCTTTGAGTTCCTTTCTGTGCATTTGTAGCCAAAGAATCATCAAAAATATCTTAAGATAAGAAAATTCAATGAAATGACATTTGGTTAAGAAGAGGACATCACTTACAACAGCGAGAATGAAACCAATCACTAATATCGAAAGTATTGATAAAACGAATTCTGTTTCCATTTTAAATCTTATATTTCTTACAGTTTAAGTGATTTTAAGGAAATTTGATTTCAGTTTTTAAAAAATAACGTTTTATTTTTCAATTTATGAATGCGCGTTCAGTCAAACAACAATTTGTATTAATATATAATTTAATAATTAAATAGTTTGAAAGTTTAATCGTTTTCTTATCAAATTTTACATTTTTTGGTTAAATATTTTGCTTCATTCAAAAGTTTTGAATCAAAACTCATTTAAATTTTTACTAAAATCTGTATTTTGTTTTATTTTAAATCAATTTGAAAGTTGAAACCAAAAGAATAAAAAAGACACAAAAGTTGAGGATATAGTTGAAAAACTGGCGGTTATTAATTGCAAAGAAGTCAAAACAATAGAAACCAATATCCGGTCCGCAAAGCTTTTCGATAAAACCATTGAATTTAAGTTTGATCCCAATCTTCATTGACTGACTGATAATGACTTTTCTCATTAATGGCAATGTTTTGTGGGCAGCACTGGTTAGTGAAACACAGGACAGGTTTGTCATAAATGAACAACCTAACAGAAATACTATTGCCATCACATACACGGCTCGGAAATAATTGTTAGAATTCTTGTCGATTACCATAAATAAGACCAAACTTATAGACGGAGTAAACAAATAGTAAACCATAAAAAGTATATATTTGAAGAACTCATTCAATTTGAAGACATTATTAGTCAAACTATTGTGGTTTTCTACTAAACGCCAAATAAGATTTATTTGCTTGGATTTTATACAAATTTCGATTCTTTCGTTTAATTGTTTGAACTGATATTTACAATAGAGAGACGACAGGAATAAGAAGCCAAAGAATGCAATGAAATGGTTAAAGACAGCGATCGTCCACATCAGGTAAATGGTGTTCCACACCATCACATTGAATAATGAAAATCCCATCTCCTTATTCATGAAGTATGCCATAAGAGATGAGATGAAGAATATGACCCAACAGAAGAATGTCATCAAATAAAGCAGAATCCGAGACACATATTTGCAGTAAATATTGCAATAAATTCGATATTTATTTAAATATTTGTCATTCAGTTTAAAGTCATTTGTTTGAAGCAAAATATCGTTCAAATACTGGACGACAAAAAGATCTGATTTAGAATCAAACCAATAAATAACTGAACCCAAGAATAGATTAACATTAAAAGCAAACATGGACATCATACATGAAATGAGGCGTTGATTACCCATCAGTTCGTTAGCGTCGCTGAAGAATGCCTTCACTTCCTTGTAATTAAAGGCACTGGAAATACCATATCTGGCAAAAGTCAGAAATGATACCAGAAAAATCACCTTTTTGATGTACACTCTTTTCTTAGGTTGGTTTCTTATCAGGTAGTCATTGAAAGAGGGTGAAATCAAGACATATTGCTTAGTTAGAAATGATTCAAATTGTAATAACCCATCATTTCTTTCGGTAACATTCTGTTTGAATTTTGTTAACCTTTTAATAAGAGATAACATTTTGAATTCACAACAATTAATGAATAGTTTGTTGTTTTCGAAATATAAGTCGAAAGACGAAGCAATCAATTTTTAGTGAAATGTATTTTAGTTGCGTCACAAAAAGACGCTTGATCAATTTTTATTGTCACGGAATTGTGCATTAAATTACAGTGAAAATGAGGGCTGGCCAAGGGAGTTCAGCCCAAAGTTCTTTGAATTCGAAAATTTTGAAATATTAAATTTCCGAACTGCACGGCATTCGGAACTCTCCCTAACTCCCCTATAATTTCGATCAGAAGAGCTTGGCTATTCAATAAAAATAAAATAAAGCTAATAAATGAAATGAAATTTTATTTTAAAAATAAATTATTACTTTATAT
>JAQGAR010001144.1:0-10379 GCA_034697865.1 Oribatida sp.
CTAACCTAACCTAACCTAACCTAACCTAACCTAACCTAACCTAACCTAACCTAATCTAACATAAACTAACCTAACACAAAGTATCCTATGTCGGTTTTCGCGCTAACCTAAACTAAATATAAAGAAATTGTTGATACTTTAGGAATTTATCAACTTTTAAAAAGCGTTAAAAAGTCCATTTTCATCATTACCAACATTAATAAAGTGAAATTTTATTTCTGATTTCTTGCACATAGGACCTACATATATGAACTCCCCAAGGCTTAAGCTTTCCAAAAATATAAGTCACGCCCACTTCCGGACCAGTAAGCGTACGGAAGTTGTCCCCAAATATCCCCCTGAAATTTTGGCTCGAAGGGACCCCTCTCTAAAATCGGCAAAAGGAAAATTTGTCGCCGAGCGATTTTTGTTGTTGTTGAAAAATTAAAGGTTTATTATGTAACTTTTTGATGTATCTTTTTTTAATTTTAATTAAAAAAAAATGAATAACTGTTTTTATATAAGATTTTAGGAAAATTTTACCCCCTCCCCCTTCACCAAAAAATTTCAACAGCCCCGTCCCTGAGATTTTGATTTATCTTTCCTTCCCCCTGTCGTTGGGGACCTTCAGTATCACTGAATTGGAGGTCTCTTTAATTTAAACACCAATAAAATAGTCTTCAAACCAAATATTTTATTGAAAATAGAAAACAATACATTCAATGATTAATATATATTTGTCTTAAATGAAAATAAGAGTCAAATCAATTGAAGTCACTTTTCATTCATCCAATTCTACTGTTTTGGATTTCTTTTTCTTCTTCTTTTGTTTTTTAGTGGGCGGCTCTTCTGTGTGTTCGCCATTTGTCTCAATGTCTCCATTCATATCATCGATAGAATTATTGATAACTTCGTTGTCCTCCTTCTTCTTCCTCTTCTTTTTCTTCTTCTTGAGACTGTTGAGAGCATTGGCGGCTTCGATGGCCTCTTTCATTACTTCCACGTTCTTTTTGGGAATATTTCCGGTTTCGAAGAACTTGAGTCTATCCTCAACTTGTTCTTTGAGTTTAGTACCGAAGACATCGGTTGGACTGTCATTAAAACAGTCAATGCGAGCGGCAATCGAACACTTATTGGCCAAAAAGCGAGAAATTCGTCCTTTATTTTTAGCGCCCGCCCGTCCTATGAAAGTCGAGTGGAATATAAGACCGTATTTTGGTGTATTTCCTCTCGTCTTCAAAGCTCTGAACAAAGCCTTTTCTGCGCCTAATATTTGAACAGTTGAAGCCGGGTACTTGGCCAAATTCATTAAACTACCCGCATGCGAAATAAGTCGGGCCCCAACCTGTCAATTAATTCAATAAATACCAAATACCAATTAACATCATTATTACCGTTTCGCCGATAAGTGTGGCCAAATTGGGAGCGATGTTATGCATTCGAGACATCAAATACTCCATCAATTGTTTTCGATATTCGGCCAAATTTATGACTTTTGAGGTAAACATTTCGATATTAATTAAATCGATTTCGGAGATATCCATTCCCATCGAGGACTTGGAAGCGTGAACCACAGCCTGAGCCTTTCCACTGTCCATTATTACTTTTTCCAATTTTTCGACCAACTCCTCATCGGTGTCGGTGCACTCCTTCCTATTTTTCATAAGTTGCGCCACTTTTGCGTACAAATAGTTGTCGTTAACAATTTTGACCAATTCTGGGAAGTGATACGAATACCATTCCCTGAGTCTCATCGAAAAAGTGTTTATGTCTTTGTCGAGTTGATCGATAAGACTTATGCTTTGAATTATCATATTATCGGTTCGGTTGACATTGAACTTAACCTTTGAACGCGAATAACTCCTTCCGAGACTACATTCTGCGGAAGCGACCGATTGTAATGATAACCCTTTAATCAAATTATGAAAATGAAAGCGAATTCCTCGAACTAACTCAGGAACGGGTTCAGTGTGTTGACTATTGAATGCCAGCAACTCCTGAACAGAGGCACCGATTCTTTGGTCGGACAGTCCTAACACTACTTTAGACTTTTTGCTCGATTTCGGAACATTAGTTTCGAGGAAAATTTGGAGGTCTTCGTGAACCAAACCTTCGGAAATGCTATTGATATTGTCCAAAGCATTAGTTCCCGACTTAAACGGCGAAAATGCTATCAATTGGACGAGTGATTGAAATTTAGTGAGATCGAGGGTCGCCTTTTCGACCTGTGGCACAAACATTGCCACTTCTTCGAACTCTTTCACCCGAAACAACGCATAGCCCGATGCATGTTCATACAAAACAATCAATTGACTCGACTATAAAACAAACATTCAGTTAATCAGTAATTAAAGGACAAAATTTAATGCTAACCATTGTTATTGATTCAATTGATTATAGACTTCATCTTTTAGTTAACAATAACTCAATAAAACATTTTAAACAAATGCGAAAAACACGTGTAAAACAAGCAATGGATCTCAAAATGAATTGATTTAACACTAATTACGTCCACACCATTCTATTTTCCCAAATATCCATTCAAAATGTGCCTATATAAAAGTCAAATGGATCTTATAAAACAAGATATTTTGACGCTAGTTCAATTATATGTTCTTCGATTTCTCTATTAATTAATATAATTTTATAAATTGATTTTTTTAAAAAGTTGGCTGTAATTGAATTGAATTGACCATTCAATTAGAGATAACGTTATTTGTTTACATTTTTATTGATTTAAAGTCTTCTCTTATTTTGTCTTTTTTTCAATTGAAGACAAATATTTTTAATAATTAGGACTGAAATTAGATTTTATTTATTTATTTTTCGGATAAAAATGGAGCGAAGAATCCGTTTGAAGTCATTAAATCCTCACATCAGTTGTAAGATATGTCGAGGTTATCTTATTGATGCCACGACTGTCACCGAATGTCTTCATACCTGTGAGAAAGGGTTTATTGAAAGAATCACTGATTTAATAGCTTTTGTTTTAACAGTTTGTAAGAGTTGTTTAGTGAAGCACTTGGAAGAACACAATTCGTGTCCGACCTGTGAGATAGTCATACATCAGTCACATCCTCTCCAATACATCAGTTTTGACCGCACAATGCAAGACATTGTCTATAAATTGGTTCCCAGTCTACAACAAAGTAAGACATCAATCAAATAAAACCTTTGTTTAATTCGCTTTATATTTAGACGAAACTAAAAGGGAACGAGATTTTTACCGACGAAGAGGACTTCCCTATCCTAAGGCTAACACCGATAAGATTACCGACAAAGATGTCTACACATTTCCGACCAATACGGCCACCAAAGAGGAGAATAGTGACTGTCACCGAAGCGATGAACAGGTCAACATTCTTCTTGAAAACATTCACTCCAATAATATGAAGCCTATGAAACGAAAGTTCATCCGCTGCTCCTCCCAGGCCACTATCACTCATCTCAAGAAATTTGTGGCCAAAAAACTATTTAATAATTTGGACCGATATAAAGAGGTAACTCTTCTTTAGAACAACTATCAAAAGATTAATTGTTTTTGTGTTCAAAGGTTGAAATATTATGTAATGAAGAGATTTTAGGGAAAGACCACACTTTGAAATTCGTTTGCGTCACGCGTTGGAGATTTAAAGTCAGATACAATTATCTATTATTTCGGTCTTTAACTCATTTATATTTTTGATCGATTGTTAGGAATCTCCTTTGAAACTGGTTTATAGACCGCGACAGGAATTTTAGGGCTCTTCTATTGTTGACAACAAACCCTTTAATTTCGTATTTTTGTAAAGCATTCCTCGTCTGAAAATTTTGAAATATCTCCGAAAATCCTCTTCGAATTGAAGACATTTAAAGATAAACTTTTAACACCTGAAAAAAGGCACCGGAAACGCAAGTTTTAGGACCAATGTGTAAAGAATTGAAATATGCAAATTATTTTTGTCCGGATCAAAAGGTCTAAAGTTATTGTTGGCCTTTGAAAATTAGGAAATTTAGGAAGTTACTTTTTTAGGTCTATTATTAAAACAGTTTTTAAGCTTCAAAACAAATTTCACAAATAATTGTTAATTTGATAAACAAAAGGAGAGTCTATTTTCTATATAATAGTTATAATTATGAGACAATCATTCATTTGAATTCAAATTTCGCTTTTAATTTTACTAGTTAAGGTTAGGTTGGGCATGATTAATTTACTTTATACATTTTACTTATAAACCACATTGAAAAGCCGTGTATATATATCTATACATAAATACATATACTCTATGATGGTTTAGCTTGATACCGGAACAAAGATAAATTATATATTTACTAGACTTTCACATTTGGCTGTAATATGTACCGAAAGGGGCCGAATGGCTAAGGGACCGAAAGAGGGCCTCAACATTTCTTTAAGTTCATCGCAAATAACAACCGATTCAAAGGTTTAATTTTGTTTATTTAATGTATTCAATGATTTCAATACAGAAGAGTCTCAAACATTAAATTAATTTTAAAATATGATAAAAGAACTGTTGGAGAGTTGTATGTATGGAACGTTCGTTATAATAATTTGTGGCGAACTTATGGCAGATTTAAAGACAAACAAATCTTTGAAACTCTTGCTTTTAGAGGCCGTATATTTTGAGAGAACGGTCTAAACTGACCGAAACTAAGTAACGACAGTGTTCTCCAAATCGAACGCCAGTGGCAGCGGCCGTGTGGTCTGCGAATGTCTTTATGTTCTCCCACTGTTTGCTTATATAAACCCTGACATCGGTTCCGGCGACTCCTAAATAAGTACCGCTTTGATCGAAACAGAGGTCTTTCACCTGATAATTGTCCTCCAAATAAATGGTTTTGAAATTTTTCAATTTTCGCAAATCCCAGAGCTTTATAACTGAGTCGTCCGCAGAAGTGGCCAAATAATAGCCATTCTCTGAGAAAGACATCGCAGATATAGAACCTGAATGGCCGGGAAAATTGGCCACATTAGACCTCTCCTTCAAATCCCATATCTTTATCAATGAGTCAGATGTTCCCGTTCCGAATATCAAGCCATCTGGGTGGAACTGAGCTGTAGTCAGCGCATGTGGTGTCGAAGTATCACCAACTTTGGTCAAAACACGGCCTGTGTTGAGGTCAGAGAAAGCCCAGTGCTCATCAGTGGATGTGCTTAAAACGTAATCGCCAGTGGCGTGAAGGCTGACAGCAGTGATGGGCCCGTCGTGTGCGCGAATCACTTGAAGGGTCTGCGCAGTCGGTAAATGCCAGACACGAATTTGACTGTCGGGCGAAGCAGTGATGACATTGTCTCCATTTGGATGATATATAACTGAAGTGACTTTTTTTGTATGACCTTTGAGTGATGTAATGACCTGTTCGTTGTCTTTATTAAAAATGATGGCCGTCTTGTCGTTACCGCCGGTTAGTATCTTATTTGTATCGGTGGGACAGATATCAACCGCTAATATTCCCGGAACACTAACGCTATGCAGACCTGAATGCGAGGCCAATGTCTTGAATGTTCGCAACTCATCGGCTTTGACCAGTTCTTCGGGAACAGTTTTGCCCCTCCGTTTGCGTTCAGCGGTAAGAACCGCGGCTTTATTTTCCAGTTTTTCCAATACTTCTGCGCTGACACCCGATTCTTCAATGTTCTGTTCGCCTGATATCTGGTCGGCACTCGAATGACTGATTTGGCTCATGTGACTCATACCGGCTTTGGGCTTAAGAGTGGCCAACGCTTCTCTGGCGGCGGTCACCTCCTTTGTTAGTCTGGCGATGACACGACAGGCGGCGTCGTGTTGGTAGAGAGCGTGCGATAATTCCTGTCGAGCCGTCTGTAACTGTTGTCTTAAAGTAAAGCTGTGGAGCATAACAGCGTCCCACTCGTCCTGAAGGCTCTTCAAAATCGCGGGAATACTTGTAGCTGATGGCGGTCTCGGCTTCACTATTGCAGGAGTTTTGATCTCTACTAACATATCTTCTGTTAGCTTCTGGCCATCAATTGGATCGGTTCCGTGTTCTTCAATATACTTAAGAATCAATCTCTTTTCAAAAACCGCACCGGATTGTGTGGAGACAACCGCCACTTCTGGCACTTCATTACTTAGAGCGCAACACAAAGACATTGCGTTCGCAAAAAATCAAAAATTATTTCGAAAAAAATACTCTTGTTTTATTTGAATCGAAGAGTTGTCAACAGTTGTCGATTAAAATGTTTTTTCACTGAAAAATTTTACGATTTTGCCATCAATTGAATAAAAATATGGACAAAAAGACTCCACTCATTAATTGTGTTACTCTATAAAGTTATAATTGGGGGCTCTTTTAACGTAATCTATGAGTGGTTTATGTTTAGATTGAAGTGAAAACAACTGAAAGACAGTAATCAAGAGATTGAAATTCAATTGAATCACAAATTAAGAAAAACTTAATCAAACCTTTAAGCAATGTCTTTAAGTAATTACTATCTTTTAAATTCATATATTTTTAATTTAAATTTTGAAAACAGTTTATGACAATTGAAGTTAACTTTAGTTAAAATGATTTATTGTGTGAGAACTAGGAGTTTGACAAAACTTCTAATTGTGTGTCTGTCCTGTTGTCTGATGTTAACCATTATGTTTTCATTAACGCCAATCATTACTAATTCCTCAAATATCAATCGATCTGATTGTGACTGTCATTCAGACGAGGTTAAGGAAGAGCTAAAATCAATGCACAGGTTGGCTGTGGTCGTGCCGTTTAGAGATCGATTCGATGAGCTATTGATATTTGTGCCGCATATCAGTGGCTTTCTTCAGAAGCAGGGAATCGACCACAAGATATATATAATAAATCAAAAGGATTTCTATCGTTTCAACAGAGCCTCACTTATTAACGTCGGGTTTCTTATATCTCGGTCTGAATGTGATTACATGGTTATGCACGACGTGGATCTTCTTCCTCTAAATCTGAACCTCTCTTACCACTATCCGACTGACGGTCCGTTTCATTTGGCGTCACCTGATTTGCACCCAAAATATCATTATAAAACATTTGTCGGGGGAATACTTCTTATTAATAGAGAACACTTTGAAAAAGTGAACGGACTGTCAAACAACTACTGGGGGTGGGGACTAGAAGGTATTCTCAATTTGATCCACCTCTCTTTCATATATTTTATACTTTCTTCTCAACAGACGATGAATTCTATGCGAGACTTAAAGACGCGAATCTATTCGTATGTTTTCTTGTTTTCATTGATTACTTTAATTAAATATTTTGAATTCAAACAGATTTCGAGACCCGAAGACATAAAAACAGGAATTAATGATACTTTTCATCACATTCATAGACCACATCGAAAAAGGGATACAATAAGACTCTTTAATCAAAAAGAGGTCTGTTCTGTGAACTCATTTAATGGAAATATTAATTAATATATATTCAGGTGACGCGAAAAAGAGACCGAAAAACTGGACTCAATTCTGTTGAGTTTAAACTGATTGGTGTCAATCAAATGACTATAGACTCGGCTCCCGTTGCCATATATAATGTCCAATTGATTTGCGATATAAGTCAGACTCCGTGGTGTCAAACAAAACAAAGTATTGCTTCGAAGGCATCGGCAAAGATATCAGTCAAATAGAAACGATGTTTGAATTTTAGCGCATTTGCTCTTCAGTCCAATAGATGGCCAACAAATGGATTGTATTTGACTGATGTTTGACTGGTTGGCACATTTGATGCAATCCTCAATCAAGTCATTTACACCACAAATTCATTGGAATGAGCCATCAGTTTGAAGGCATTGATAGCTCACTCAAAGAGATTGTGCGTCATTTGAGTCGATCACTCGTTTCTGTGATCTTTTATAGAGTCGACTGTTTGTAAACTTTTGATAAGTTCTTCTGTTGGAGTGACGACTAATTCAGATCTGATTCATTCAATAAATACAAGTATTGTTTTGATGAGTTTGGCCTCTCTTTACACAATTCTCCGCTCATTACTATCCGTTTATTATTGTCCGCCAAATATAATGAATCTGAAAATTGTGACCAATAGATGATATGTATGTCTTCGGTTGTAAACAATGGCCAAAAATAGTGATTCACCAGTTGTTCAATTTAACCACTGTTTCGGTCAAACTATTCCTCTAATTTTCAAATTTTTGTTAATAATTATCCGTTTTCTGGGATGTCATTCATATGATGGTTAGTAAACACAATATTCATAACTTAAACGCAATCTTTAAATAAAACCTATATTTTGTTAATAAATCCAAATATAAACAGACTTTAAGACTATAAACAGATAAAGAGTTGATTTAATCGAAAGTATTTATTAATTAATTTCCTGTTTATATCTATCCATCTCTTTATCAGAGCTGCGAAACAGAGATATATTTAATTATAAGTGAGGCTAAAAAGCAATTAATTTTATCGTTTATTACTATTCTTCGGATTTAAAACTGGATTTCTTTGATGTGATTACAGTAATTGTGTGAATCTTCTCCAACACATGACTAACAGAGCGACAAATTCTCTGAGTTAATGATTTAATTTGAATGCAATTTAAAGACCTGTCCTTCAGATCAATGTTCTTTAATCTAAACACAACCTATGATTAAAAATTACTATTATTTCTATAGTTGTTTTCTACTGTCTTTGCCTTAAATTACAAATGATTTAAATTTTGGTTAAACAATTGATTTTGAAGTTCGAGAGTCAGTCATGTCTTCGGAGAATGGATATTATGCGACTGATTATCGACGTAACCCTGGTTTCAATTTGGGTCAATCTGTTTGACTTTGAACCCAAACCGTCCCCTATTCTAAGCATTAAATTAAACATTCATTTGATTAAAGCCACAGAAGTGGGACTCGTCTTGACTTCAATTTACATGATTTCATTGCATTTGTTTTCTGAGTCAATTCAAATATAAATTAATAAAATATCCGCTCAAAGGTTATCGAACTCTTTGTTTTAATATTTGTTGCTCTCATTAACTCCTATTAGTTCCTTGAACATTTGAACATTTTTTAAAAAATTCAGTTTATAGTTAAAGTTTTTGAATAAATAAATAAATTGAAAGCTATGATTAATTTGAGGAAAGAAAGACGTTTTCAAATCAGATTTGAAGAGAACCATAGTTTCGAAGAACAGAAGTTCCAAACAAACGCTTTAAACTCACGAATAAACAAACAAATGAGTGAATTGAGTTTACGCCAAATTCTCATAATTTTTACCTCTTTTATCGATTTTCTTAGGATTTTGTCCAAAAAAAGTTATTTGCTTTACATTTAATTTATGATAAACGCAATGTTCACAATTTGAGAAATAAAACTTAAATTGTAATCTCAAATTGAGATTAACAGATTATTGCTTAAGAAAATGTAAAAGTTTTTAAATTTAAGTTTATCCTTCAAACTTTGCTTTATTATTGTTTTTCAAAACTTATGAAAATATTTTCTTTTCTTTCAGATCCCATCAAACAATTTTCAAGACATGAAGTGGTTTTCCCCAAAATATCACCCCCTTTGGTATATAGTCCTCAATTTATTTTTCCAAAAATGACAATCAATTTGAGAGAGAGAGAGAGAGAGAGAGAGAGAGAGAGAGAGAGAGAGAGAATTCAGTTAAGCTTTTATTCTGTAATATGGTGTTCTCATTGGGCTATCGAAGAAGCTTGGCTTGAGAGAAGCTTCTTGGAAAACTCAATGAGAACAGCTAAGAAGGCTTGGAACGTTCTTGAGCCAAGAAGCTTCAAATACCCTTCTTGAGAAAGGTTTAACTGCAGTGAGAACAGTGAAGCCGCTTCAACCCCCTATTTATCAATACTAAATGTTTCACCAATGACGTCAAACTTTCTTGAATTAAATTATTTGAACCTTCTTGAGAACGTTCAGTGAGAACGCAAATCCAAGCTACTTCTCTCCAGCCAAGCTTCTTCGATTAGCAAGTGAGAACAGCATATTACCCTAGTATCGGTAGTATGGTTGAAAAGCGCTTATATTGTTAAGAAGTATCACTTTTATTATACATAAATACATGTATACATCACAGATGCGGAGAAAGGGGTATTTTGGATTAGGTATGTTTAAGATCTCGGATGGCGAAATGGACAATTTTCCTGGTCAATCAACATCGAAAATAATCGACCAAAGATTTCCGTCAATCCATTTCCATCAATCAATTTTTCGGAAATTTTGGGGACTTATTTTAATGCCGCAAAATTATTCTTTTCCCGATCCGAGGCCTGGAACATAGCTAACTAAAATACTCCGCTCTCAGCATCAGTGTATATACAGTAATATCTTAGTGTCATCTCAACAAATAATATATTTCAAACTATTGAATTTACATAATTGGGGAGAGAGAGAGAGAGAGAGAGAGAGAGAGAGAGAGAGAGAGAGAGAGAGAGAGAGAGAGAGA
>JAQGAR010001145.1:0-10375 GCA_034697865.1 Oribatida sp.
ACAAAAACCCTGATGTTTGAAAAAATTTCGGCACTATGAACCGACGAGAAAGAAGTTCTATTTTGATATTAGCCATTTCCTCCCCCCCCCTTTTGTCTTTAAATATCACAGTAAGCCGGATTTAAGCTCAAATTTAAGCTGGATTACAGTTATGTTTACCTTAAATTAGAGCCATAAACGGTAAATTAAGGATAAAATGGCGGTACTTCATTCCTGATTTCCCCTTAAGTGGAGTCAAAGAATCCCCTTAAGATCCCGGACCAAGCTCATCCCTGTTAAAAGGGATATTTTAACTTATAATTGTAATGATTACCATTATCTATTATTAAGTAAAATGACCTAGAGGCAAGAAAACCAGATTGCAGAAGAAATCGATTGTATAAAGAGTGGCCCGTTTATAGCTAGACCTCAAAAAGCTAGAATTCGTAAATTATAATAGATTACGTTGAGATTATCTGCCCTTATCTGATGCCATATGCACTGACTGTTGCTTAACCTTTGCACGTATTCACTGTTCAACTTTGAACCCGACCCAGAATAGGTCTAGCTATAAACGGGCCACTCTTTATTGATTTATTCCAAGGAGATTCACTACTCAATGTATATGTAAAGCTCATGAATACCAATTATATGGACTCAATTATAAACTAATCGATCCCTTAATCACTCAATCAGAAGACATTACGTAAAAATTGAGTAATTAATAATGTTATTAGAAATAAAATAAATGATTTATTCAAAAATATTTGAGTATTAAATATTACAATAAATTAACTCATCAATTATTTGAAGGAACAATTCGAAATTGAGTCATGCTTAATTAATTCTTTGATAAGATGTGTTTAATCATTAAGAATGACTAAAAACTTTAATATTTTGAGTTATGAATGACAAAGTTTAATAGATTCATCGCATTTATTGGTTCAATAGATAAAATATAAAAATATTAATCAATAGAATAGAAATATTTTCGATACATATTGTGGATTTGGCACTGTTCAAGCACAACTGGTAGTCATAATCGGCGACACTATTAAAGAAGCAGTCATTTGTATCTTCGTGAGGACAGTGATGGAAATGTATTTCCATTAATTCATTACTTTTTTCGTTAAAATGTTTAGTGCCGTTGCATTGTATGCCCACCACATAGTGTTTGTCCATATTTGAAGAGTTATACAATAGTTTTCTGTCGTAAAGCCATTTGAAATTGCAGTCACATATCAATGGGTTGTGTCTCAGAGTTATTACACTGCCTTTGCGGCGGAACAACGGCGCAAATACAGACTTCTTTAGGTGGGTCATATTATTTTTTGACAAGTCTAGAATTACTACCCGGTTAGTTTGTTCAAAAGTACCACTTTCGAAAGATTCTTCATTTAAGTCGTTATCTCTAAGAAAGAGTCGAAGAGGTTGGAGGTTATCTTCTTTTTGGGGTAATTCAAAAGCTTTGTTTGATATTTTATCGATTCGGTTGCCGTCAAGTATTAGATAGTTGAGTGCCGGCAGTGAATGGAAGGCCTGTGCGCCGATACTCACAATATTATTATCAATCAATGAGAGTCGATTCAGTGATTTCTGGGGTTTATTGAAGGCTTTATCCGGAATAACAGTAATGTTATTATCTGTTAGCGATATCTCACTCAACATTTCAAAACTGTTGAGGAAATCAAAGATTTCTCTATCGTTTGGCGGATCGTTCGCTAAAATAGGGTTTTCCGATATTAATAAAGTTGTCGTTGTGTTGAATGAAGACTTGAAGGCATTCTTATGAATCCGTTTGAGTTTAATATTCTTCGTAATCGTTATCTTATTGAAAGCGACGCCATTGAAAAAGTCTTCGACACTTTCACTGTCTTTTCCGATTTCAGTCAATTCTGAGTCAATTAGTTTGAATTCGTCATAAATTAATGGTTTGCCGTTATTTCCCACATGTTTTGTCAATTCGACAAATATTTGAGTCAAATTGACCTCAGGTTTGATATTCCAGCAAGATATCTGATTTATATATTGAGCACAACTGCAGGGCACTATGACCCGAGAGGGCGGACATTTAACTCCAACACTTAAATTCGGATGAAATGACACCAATAGTGCTATTGTTGTGATAATTACTGAAATTAAGAAAAATGATTTGAATTAAGTTTTATAACAAAAAGTATAATTAAATTAATGCTATTCTTGAGAATTGCAGACCATTTCTAACGAAAAGACATTGCATTTAATGAGATGTTAATCAGAATACCATTAAGAGTTGATATTATCACAAATGATACGATTATCGCAAAACATCTCATGATTCTCATAATTTATTCATATTTTTTAGGCGTTTTCCTCTCTTTTACTCCAGTTTTAATAGAGTTCTGATTTTCTTAATAAATCTTAATAAATGTGAATAAAGTCTTTAAAGATATGTTTTTAAAAATTGAATCTTTTCTCACAAAATGTCAAAATTTCAAACCTATTGACATTTTAATGATCCATATATAAGATCCAGAATTTATCTAGCAACATAAATGAAACTTATCATTCATTATGTCAAAACACTAATGAAATATGCATGAGCACTCGTTAATTTCTGATTCAGTCATCATGGTGAGGATTCTCAAGGGATGCGATTTTGTTATTAAGTCTTTACTGATTACATTATCAATTTGTAGTAAACAAGATTTAAATCAAGCAATACATTGTATCATGGGTGTAACCTGATGGGAATACATGACTATTAGGGTGATGTCATCATATGAATGACAGAAAGAATCTTTCTTCAATACTCTTTAACAAATAATCACACGAAGAGACACTGAATTGTCGACTCTAATGACTTAACTAACAATTTAAGTGTCATTCCAATGGTCTAACCCTCGACTTAAAATTGAAAACAATTCAATCTCAACATATAAGGCGCCGGAAATACTTGATGTAAGCACAGAATAATTCATAACTTGATTTCTTGAAATGAGGAAAATGCTTTTCTGAGTGGGAATCTTTTCAATGAATTAACTTTGAGTTCAATTTTTCTATCGAATTAATCATTAAATTCAAATCTCTTTGAGATTATGGGATAAAAATAGATATACATTTGTATTTACCAATTCTTTTGTGAAATTCATTAAAAATTTAATATTTCTTAGAGATTTAAAATTTAAAGATTTTTCTCTTACGAAATTCTAATGAATTGAATCAATTTTTAGAAATTCTTTGGAGCATTAAAAGAGATATTTTAAGGTATTTATTGATTATTTCACCGGAGTCTAAGATAAAAATAGATATTGGATTCGGTCTATTCTTTAGTTTCTAGACTTCAATATAAGCCACAAACACGTGTGTAACTAATAAATGGATTTTTCTTTTAAACAAATAACAAAAGGATACAAAAAGAATATTCGTGAACATTTATTTGTGAATCAAACGCTAATAAATTCTTCGCCCACAATAAATACATAAATATACACTAGCTTAATTGAATATTGAACTATCAAACTGTGCATTGATATAAGAAATTCATTCAAACTTTCTCAAAGACATTCACTGGAGAAAATCGATAACAAATTTAATGTAAAGTAATTTAAACGCTTTGGTTCGCGAAATTCCCAAATGAATAAAACATCTTTGTATTAAACTCTTGATTCGGAAGAAAACATTTGAGAGATATTCATATTCGATAAAATTTATTCAACTAAGTTTTGTCTACCATAAGATCGGGGATAACCAAGGTGGAAGTCACTCAAGTGAAATGACATTATGCTTTAGAGCGAAACAATATATCAACGCCAGTGACAACAGAATCAAAAGTCAAAACATTATTATTAAATCGGACCAGGCTAACATTTGGAAATAAATTCTATATCAAATTAATAACGAATTTTGTTAAATATAACATTGTTTATGTGCAATTAATTTACACTGGCTTTTCCTCAAAAGATAACTTTCACTGAAGAATTGTAGATATTATCAAATTTGATGCCTCATTCTCTGTCCTAAAATATTCTGTTAAGCACAGCATAAAATTCAAAATTTTGTGACTTTTTTATGCATTTATACTTTAAAATAACTAAGAATTAATATTTTTAAAATACAATTCGAGACAATTTTGTTTATATTAAACTTGCTTTTGAAGCGATATTTCGACTATATCTCACTTAAAATAACAAACACTTTGAGAGCATTTCTCAAATTAACAGTTAATAGATTTGAAATGAGTTTATTTTTAAATAATAATTTTTAAAAATCAATGAAACTCTAAATCTGTGGAAAAGTCAAAAGTTTCAAAGAATATATTTGTGTAAAATTGTCGGTTCGTTTGTCGCTATAATTATATAAACTTTAAGTTTTATAACTATATTTAGAACTTCTCTCAATTTAAATAAATTGTTTGGTTGTCATTGAAAGAGAAAATAAATAGAAGTTTACACCAACTCATCCAAAACTACTTTCCAATAATAATATTTCCAAACCATCTTGTCCAACAACTTGATCTAACATGAAATTATTGCGATTTAAACTAATTTTGGTTAAATTTACTTATAAAGTTGATGGTAAATTAGCATAATACCGGGTATAAATGATTAACATGATAAAAACTACTCACCATTCATTTTGTGGGCATTTGTTCAGCAAATCAATTATTAAGAGAAATTCAAAACAGTTATGAATTTGGAAATTTCACTCCCATTTGGAAATCATAATCGAATCAATTTTGTCCTTTTTTGACAAAAAATAGTGAAATCGAGAGTAGAAACCGAAGAAAACTTTTCACTCGAAGAGTTCAAACGATTGAGTGCTCCGGTGATCGCATTCGAGTCGAGTAATGACTACAATATGTGTTAAGGGCTGCGAATGTTCACAACGTCTTTCAAAACACGTTCTGATATGTGTGGGAAGCGATGGTGTCATCTACTATATTACCACTCTGTAGGGCTCAGGTAGAAGCACTTCGGCTCAGAAGGCACTCCCCAAGGAATTGAGCTAGTCAAATATTAAGCCATGACAGAATAAACCCGTCTAAAATATCAGCAAGGTACTTTCACCAAGTACACTTGGTTTACCTACATTTGTAAATGGGTTCACCATTTAACGTTTGATTACTCAATCGATGTACAAGATTTTCCGGTCTCTTAAATGTGTGTAGGTGAGAACATTGCTTAAGAAATTACAAAAGCTTACAAATTACTCCGGGCAAATCTTAATACTTATAATGGATTCAATGTAAGCTTATTTGAAAATTAATCTAAACAAATGTACTAGTTCCTAAATTTATTGATCGGCGAAGTGTCAAATTCTAAGTAATTTATTAATTGAGTTAACACTTACAATAATTAATCAAGCTAAATTAGTTTTAACCAATCAAACACTTAATAAGTAATAAATTATAAGACTATAATTTAAACTTTAACCAAGAACCAACACTTCAACATTCTGGTGGTGAGAGTGCTAGATGCTCTAAAATTTTCAATTCAATTTGTGTTATTAAGAGAACAACTAGTTTGATTTTTATTTGTTTGTTTCAAGTTATCTAAAATACAGAAATTTGTGGAATTCTTGCAAATGATTCGATGAAACCAACTTTAATTACATCCTGTGTTTACAGAAAAGGTTATCTCTGAAGACTCGGTTAGATATTCGGTAAATAATTTAGTTTATACACAGATTATGTATACAAATTCAAAAATTTAGTACAAAATAACAAAAAGGTACAAAATAAAATTCAGAGAACAATTTGTATGATTTCGAAAATTGATTTAAATGTTTGTGGAATCAAATTTTAATTTCAGTTATAATCGATTCAAAATATAAGTTAATTCCAAATATTAGACACAAATATATTAAAAGTATAGATATTTATATAAAAAAATTGTGGCATTTAAACTATGGCCAACCGAAAGATGATTAAAACAAAAATTTTATTCTAACAGACCAAGATTACATATAGTACATGATGTGCATCAACCCATAGAGACAAACACTGAACTCTCAATAAGTGTTACATTCATTTAATAGACAATCTAAATAGCAATAAATGGTAATATGCATTACATAAATTCTTCCTAAGTTATCAAGCGGATATGCTATCATTTGCATGACTACAAAACAATATTCGTGAAAATGTAAAAATCTTAAGAAACCCCCATACATAAACAAGTCTTATAACTAGTCTAACATATAAAATGGTGATATTGAGAGTTTAATTTTTGGCAAAAATAATATTTGAAACCTACAATTTATTTGCTTATATTTTAATATAAATATTAAAGCAATTGATTCAAAAATATCTAAAGGCTAACAACAAACCCAACAAAATATTTGACTTAAATTATTTTCAGTCAATATTTCAAACAATTTCATCGATAATTAGGATCTGGAAGAGCTCAGGGCATTATTTTTATGGGTGATTTTCTAATGAATAGAGTCCAATGCACTGATAGCTCAAAAGGAAAGTTATATTAATCATAAACTAAGTATCATTAGAAACTGATGCTGACTATCAAGAATTTTAGGGTTGGCTCTCATAATAAGTCTCACAATAAATATAATTTTTGATTAATTCACTGATAATCGCAACTTTTGAAAATTACTTATTAAATGTCAGTATTTTTATCTTTATTTCGAGTTTATGCAAATGAGCTCACAATAACCCAAAGTCTAAACAATTTATGGAACAATCAGTTAGTTTTGTACAATGTCTAATAATAATTATTATTCCCCTTTAAATATATCTAATGTTGATGATGTTAAAAAAAAGGTTTGGATAGAAAAGGATCTAAGATTTATAATTGTGACTAAAAATTTATATTGATGTGATATAATATCATATCAAGATACTGAAAATAATTACTTTAGATTAAATCTGTAATATTCATTAAAAGCTACTTAATAAAATATTCACCATGTTATTCTATTTTTTCACATTCTAAATCATGTTAAATTAAAGCTAATTAATACTCTGTATTTGTTTTCAGAGAAATACGGTATTCAATTGAATTAGTATTGAGTTTATGCGAGAGATGTCTCTAATGAATAAAATCGTGAATTCAACGATTATTTTGTTTTGTTTGGTATCAGAAGTAAACACAATTAAAGACAAAATGATTATTCATTTGATGCCATCAGAAATCTCACGATTAGTTTTGGGTCAGTCTTTGCCGATAACTGTTCCGACTTTTATATTATTGTTTTTCAGGATATTTAAGAGAAACCGATTGTAAAGAAACCGCAAAACTATTTGTAAAAGAGTCCAAACATTTGACAGAATATGCGAACGGATTGAAGAATGGAATCAATTACTCGACAAACATCGGCGGCAAATCTCTTATTGATGTCATTAACACCTATTGTTGTCTTCAAAACAAAGACAATGCAAAGCAATCTGAAGACAAATCTATTGAAAACAAATCAAATGCAGAATTGAATCGTTTGTCAAAACAATTGTCTAAAATCGAAACTCTTTTGAATAAATTGATGCAAATGACAACAAATGGACAGAATAGTATTAATCAAAGTAATTACCGATTGGTAGGATCTCCGCCTCTAATATCGACTTCGAGTCCACTTTTCATTAATACAATTGGTTTAAATTCAACGCCTATTCTCTCGAATCAAACCTCAAAAACTAATCAAAACAAGGATAGAGTGGCGGACACGCCGTCCAAAACTGATAATAGTCCTCGAAGAAAGAGGACGCCCAGACGCAGACACTTGAGTGGTTCATCACCTTTCATGCCATCCGCCAACTCCAGCATTGATGACTTTTCTGATCAGACTCTAGTAAATACTTCCAGCGATCAGTTAAGAGATGAAAGCGAACCACAGCTTAGGATTGATATAAACGAACCTTTAGTTCAGCCCGAGTTCATTGTCGAAGAACTGATTAACTTCGAGCCATTGCATGACGTTTTGGCCGATAATATCAACAAAATATTCATCAGTTCCAATACTATTGCTAATTGTCAACAAAACAAAGAACCGATTAAACGCAGTCATAACGAAAGTAATGACCAAAATTTAGATCCCACTGAAATCAGGATCAATGACGAATTGGTCAGCAATATTCTGTCCAGTTTAGAGTCGGCGCCGGAATACAATACTATTTTAGATATAATTACCGAAAAAGAGCTGCAAATGACTCCCTATAAGAACCTTTCGAGCGTTGAGACGACGTCTTCGTCAGCCTCTTCTTTAAATACTCCACAAACGCCTCTAATTCGAGTGAACGCACAGAAAGGAATTGAAAACACAAATCCTGTGGTTAAGAATCTGATGACAGACCTACGAACACCTGAAAAAACAGTGACTTTATATGCAGCGCGCAGTCCTTCGGAGACACGCATAACACCCGTCAAAGTGACTCCGGTTAAAGTGTTCAGAACAGAATTGTCACCGGATTTCAATTTTGTTCTCAACGATAAGAATGTGCCCATAATTGTGCCCAAAGTCTCACTCGTCGGACAAGACTTTGAACTGTTCACTAACTCAATTGTGAACAGCACTAACACTTATTCTGTGTCAGTTCAGTCAAATAGCAACCAAAATCATCCATTAGTGAAAAGTGTGCCCTCTATAGCCAGGAAGAGAATGGGTAAAAATGTGAACTTCGAGAAGCCAGCGGCAGAGCTACAGGTCAAGCGTTCCGATTTGATTCCGAGGAAAATTCTACCGAAACCAGTGAACAGCAACCGCTCGACCACAACAATTACTCCCGTCTGTGCGGACGCACCCATTGAATCAGTTTCCAAACATACTTTGGTTTTAACGAACAATAATTCAGAAACCAATGAACAAAATGAAAGCAAAAGTGATTCTAAATCACCTAAAAGTCTTCTGTCGAAAGAAAAGAATGGTAAGCGACCAAATACTGGTGGTAACGAATCGTCTCCATTGAAAATAATGGTAAGTTTTCCGCTATTTTGCCCACAACTGAATCACACTTTTTATAGGCCACAGACGTTCGTTTCCCAACCGTTAATATATTGCGTAAAATGAATGTCAATAAAATGGATCAGTTTCTTAAGCAAATCCATTCGAATAAAACCGATTAAGTTTAGAGTCATTTGTTATTTTGTTTTTAATTAAAAGTCATTTATTTAATGAAATTTTTTTGAATAAATTGAGTCATAAATTCAGTTGTATTTGAATTTGTTTTAAAAGACTTTCAATAATGTCATCGCTTTTCAGACTTATGTCTTGAATAATGACTTCTTCGTGTTGAGAGTCGGGCTCTTCCAGTGTTTTCCACTGACTTTCCAGCATTTTTGAAGCCATGAAGTGGTTGTGTCTCGAATTCATTCTGGACTCTATCAGTTGGTAACTGCCCTTCAGATAAATGAATACCACTCGACACAAACCATTGGGGACTTCTCTCAATAAATCCCTATATGTTTTGCGTAGAGCAGAGCAGGTCACTATTATCACCCGTTTTTTACTTTTGGCCTCAGTTGACATAAGTTGCGCTTTGGCCACATATGTATCGCGAATGGATGTGAGCCAACCCCACCTGTCCTCATCGGTCAGAGGGGTACCAATTGACATTTTATCGACATTAGCCTTAGGGTGCAATGAATCACCTTCAATATAATCACAGTTCAATTTTTGGACCAATAGCTCTGCAATTGTGGTTTTGCCACAACCACACGTCCCCATCAGGATATAAACCGGTACACTATTTGTCATTCCTCAAAAATTTTGATAAATTTCTAAAAATATTTCTCAAAAAACTCTTAAATTCAATTTTTTAATATCAAAATGAATGTAAATATTATAATAAATTGTTTTAGAAATTTCTTATCGATCTTTAACTCATCCAAACATTTATTGAATTTTGTGGAAAACCACTGAATAAAGTAATTGAATTTTCGCAACAAATTATTTATTCTTTTTGTTGTTGTTGAAGACTTGAAGTATTTCTTAAAAACTATAATCAGAGATAATTTATATCGATATTAATTCAATTTTAACCTTTTATTAATTGATTTTTTATTGATTTAGGAGTTTCCTAAGTTTAATGGGTTAAATGTTTTCTTTTACGAGAAAAACAATTTAATTGACACTTAGATAACATTCAGTCTTCAGATCATTTCACTTATGGAAAGATTTGTTCACTTAATAGAAAGCAATGATTGGTTTCTTTGAAACTCAAATCAACCAAATTATTTTCTAGATTCTCTAGATTTTCCAAATCCAAACAAATGAGGTTTTGATCGATAATCTCAAACAATTTTTACCCGAATCCACACATTTAATAGATTTCTTTTTATTTCTTTTAAAAAATTGTTTATTAATTTGTTTTGTGAAATGATTTCATGACTTTTAAACCATTTGATCCCCACAATTGATGTTAATTTATCCTAATAAGATATGTCCTTAAATTTCATTTTTATTGTTA
>JAQGAR010001146.1:0-10364 GCA_034697865.1 Oribatida sp.
AGTAAATTATAAATTAATAATTATATATCATTGATATTTCATTAATATTTTTATTTTTATCAATAAATGAAATAAATCTTATCATAAATCAATTTATACGTATTCTCTTATTTGTCAAATAACAGCAAAGTGAGTAAGGTCTTTTCAAAATTCATGTTAACCTTTATCAAATATGTTTGGTTGTAATTGATTTAAAATTTGATGAATTAAGTGACAAAATGTGAATTTCAATTAAAATACTTAAATGTTTCAATATTTTTGTTGGGTTATTCAAGTTCAAACAAATCTAATTCATGTATTCAAATGAAAGTATGCGTTCCAACGAGAGGACTCTTTGTCTTTGAGTAGTTCGTGCAGAAAATTGATCTTTCTCATTTTGAATACAATTCTATATTTTTATTATTCAAAACTTTTAATATGAGTGAAAAAAATCTTAAATTTTGAATAATATTCAAATTAATAATATCTTCTGATTCATAAGATATGAATCGAACAGAAATAAGGTACCTAGTTTACAGTTGAAAAGTCAAAAATTCATGGAATGAATATAGGAATTAATTTGGGAATTCCTGAAAATAAATCATGAATCCGATTAAATCGATTCGGATAATCAATAAATGATTAGCATTTGAAGAGAACCAGGACATTTGAAACATCAAAAATTGTGAAACACAAGAATTATGAAATGTCTTAATGTCCTTCAATTCCTTCAATTCTAGTTGACTTAAATTTACCAGAAATATGAACCGAAAATAAATAAATGGTTTTCTTAACGAGTTTTCTAATATTTGTCTGAATTCTCTCTTATATTATAAAATATTAAAGTTTTGGATAATTTGGACAAATCTGAGCGACAAATGAGTTATACATTTAATGCAATTTCTTGTGCTATAGTAATGCTAATGTGGGCCATACATACGGTGTCACTCATGCGAGTCCTGTCATCAAATCATTGGCACATATAATGCCTTAAGACTAGAAAACGGTATAAATAGTCCAAAAGATCTAATTCAAGATCAGAACAAATTTTGAAGTGATTCCAGTAGTTCTTTATTTAGTGTTTTGTATACTTTTGTCTGAATTTAGTCAAAACTTTGGTAAGACTTTTATATTATCATAAATTCATATTAAAGTGGATATCAGCCAAATATTAGGTTACATTAAACGACTGACCGTTGAATATATGTTTTATCTGTTGTTGTTTTGATTATTTTCTGATTCAAGTGTTAGAAGACATGAAAATGCAATCGATTGCAGTGAAATTCCTATTGGCGACGGTGGCGATGGTTTTGGTCTTCGGCAAAACTTTTGCTCAAAGTGACAGCACATCAACCAAACAGAGCACATACTCGCCCTACAGTTCACTCATGTATTCGCCGTACTCATCGATGCTGTCGTCGATGTACTCGCAATACAGTCCAATGATGGGCAGTTCAATGATGATGCCATACTATGCCTCCAGCGCCTATCCATCAGCTGCTATGTCCGCCTACACACCAACTATGGCGGGGTCATATGGTGGCCAGACGGCAAGTTATCATCCATCACAATACATGTCAATGGCAGCCAGCTACCCCCACTCATCATATGCGCCGCTCCCTTATATGGCATATTCGGGCTATTCTCCGGTTTCTACTTATTATGGATAATACTTTTCATACAATTTATAAATTTATGTAAAAAAACTTTTAATTCATTCATTCTTTTTCTCGCAAACCATAACTTATTTTAAGTTGAATTCTGGAAATCGTCGATCAGTTAAGCGAATCGTCTGAACGCAACAAAATTGGACTCAATTTGTTAACTTATGGCTCATTACTTCTGTAATTTCATTAGAAATATATGCGATTTCTTCATCATTGAGATAAATGTCGAAGAATATTATGGGCTCTTCCTTCAAGTCTATACCTTTTAATGTATTACTTTCTGGCAGAGAAAAACTTTTTTGTAATTCAATTCACTCTAATTATTAATTTATAAAATTATTCTCTTTGCTCTTGAAAGTTGGACCAACCAAGCTTTGTTGTCGTCTTTAATCATGAGAATCAGAAATTAATTAATTTATTATCTAATTTCAAAAAAGTTTTTCAATTAATTGATAAAAATATTAATTATTCTCGTAATCTATAAAAAGTAATTCTGTACTGAAAAACAAAAGCAAGGAATTGAATAAATCTGAAAATTTGATTCGTAATACATTTTGAGTTGTGGTTATTTTCTATCATTGGTTACATTGCCTAAAATTATGAGCTTGTTCTTTATTTGAGGCAAAAGCACTTCTCGTGAATGCGTGTCAGACTTCAGACTAAATATTCATTTGGTTTGAACGACACATTTGGCCAATGATTACTTGTCAGCCAAATATGTAACAAATCATTGGGACTGCAGTTTCTGTTTGCCTTTAAGACCTAAATTAGATCAAACCTTTTGTATCTGCAAATATTAACGTTTGAATAATTATTAAAATAGTCAGCTAACATGTTTATGTTGACACTGAAAACTTCAATATTTCACTAATTACTCGTTTAATTAATGTTTCGAAGCCTTTGAAAGTTATTTGAGATGAAAATCTATTTTAACCTATTTTAACGATTTTCTGAATAATAGGATTCCTTCACAGTCAGACCACTGGATAAATAAACATGTTTATTGATTTTTTATAATAATTGCTTTGTTAGTAATATTGAAAGCCGTTTATTATTGTAAATAGTCTTTTGATATAAAGTTTTAGAAGAAACCGGAATTTGTTTAGTCTTCTGAAACGATTAAGATTTCAATTTACAAATTTTACGGTCAAATAGAATAGTTATATAAAGTTTATTATTTTTTGGCCAAATATTCTATTCTGAGCTCTTGAGTGGAAAGCTTTTGGTTGTTTTTCGCTCCGATTAATATCAAACATATTTAACAATGAAATGCAATGATATTGTGTTCGGTTAATACAAATTTAAGTGCGAAAGAAGTGGAAATAAACAACGGGTATCGCACAGAATGTTTGAATTTTAATACCACTGGTAAACTCCCGTTTTATCGCTAATTATAGTTAGAAAAGTTTCCCAAATTAGGTCAGAATTCAAGTGGAAACGAATATTATTTCTTATGAATGTTTGTAAACAGTTATGATCTTAAACTTGAAAATCTGTACTCTTTTCAAGTGAATCGATTCTACAATAAGTGTCAGACAATAACAATAATGTAATTTGAGCTCCAAATAGAGTTAAATTTAAATAACTGTAATTCTATTATGGAGTTTAATTCTATTTTGCGACTATTATTCTGATTTCTGAAGCGTGAAATATTAGCAATAAATTAAAATAAATGAATAATTGAAATGAATTACTTTTTTAAAGAATCGTCAGCCGTTTCCGACCTTTCATTACGATTACATGAGTTTTGCAATTACTACTAACTAATCAATTAAAGTTAACTTGTTCTTAAAGTTTTTTTTGCCAAAACTCAAGAATATTTTAGTGGCTTAAAGTCGACTTTTCTGTGCAAGACTTGGCTTCAGATTAATTATCTAATTATCGATTGATATAATCACTTCTTAAGAAATGAATGTCAAGTTTAATGATCAGTTTGTGTTGAATGCAATGCAAAACTGATCTCTCGTTTGGTGTGAAGCGAGTGTAAAAATCATTGGATTTAATAGTGACTTAATTATTCACAGAATGAGATAATTTTGTATTTTATGTGATTTTCACATCAGTTTTATTACTCTTTACATTAGAAATTGAATGTCAAACAACACATAAACAGAATGAATGAATATTTTTATTAGTAAACAATGAATTCATTTGTCTTAAAGGTAACCGAAAAACGAATAAAAACTAAAAATTAGTTATCGATGGGAATAATGAAAGAATTCTTAGTATTTAACCAAAAAACAAATTGTTGTAAACAGAAAAACATTGATTGAGTCAATGAAGTTATGTCTTTCAGCTATTAATCAATTATTCAATGAAACGCTCATTTATTGGCGAAAGGTTTTTATGTTTTGTGCGAAACTATGAGAATATTTCTTTGAGTTACAATTAAGATAAGATTTTAATTTCTATGAATATTATTTTGTATTTTTATGCAATTTTATGTAATCTTATTTTTGTAATTTTCTTCGAAAAATTGAGTTCAACGCAAAGTTTGTTTGAGTTTAAGCTTTTCTTTGCGTGAGTTTTGAAAATTTTCTCTGTTTTAGTGTCAAATATAATGCATACCAATTATTTTCATTGATAGAAAGTTATGATTTGGTTTTACAATGAATATAATCAAAATAAAGTCTATTATTTGGTTCAAAAGAATCAAGTTCAATAGATTTTCCAAAAATTCATAATTGAATAACAGGCTTCAAAATAATTCAAAGACCGTGAATTAAAAGATCCTTTTGAGATAAAGTGTTAGACATTGAGTACAAGAACTTTGAAAGACTTATTCAGAAATTTCTTTTTTTTCTGAATTAAAGTTTAAGTAATAAAAACTTTTATGAATCTTTGTTAAAATCCATTATTTGAGTCTCTCGGCGATTAACTTGCTAATAATAGCCATTAACAAACATCTTGACATTAATTAGAAAAAAGTCATTAACACTCCATTTGCTTAAATTATTCAATGTCTAAGAGGCTTCGCTTCATTTGATAAGCAATTCATTGCAATATTAATTGGATTTTAAAGTCGTAAACAAATATTAATTTAATTATTTGTCTTCTTTTAATTAATTTGGTTTCTATTAATATACTTTTTTAATAAGAGCATAGAAAGTCTATTGAATAGAAAGTTGGCATACAAATGGCATTAAAAGCCTTTAAAAGCAGATTAAACCAAATTAGAGACTCATTTTCTCAAAAGTAATATTAAGTTTTGTATCAAACAATGAATTGTATTGTTATTATGAAATCATTTTTATTAATATTAGTGTTTTTGACATCAAATTTTTTATTAACACAATGTGGAAGGAATGGTAACGACAACCTAATTGTGCTCAACAGTGCCTTTTTCGGTGGCAAAGAAGGTGAATTTCATATGCTTTTGAAGGCAGGCACTAATTCCAACAAACGGTATGATTAACTTTATTTTTGTATTCAAAAAATATATTAAAGTAGTTTTTCTTTTCATTCATAGCTATGGGTCTCAAGATGTAATTTTAATTGGAAAATAACCGTGGCTTTTTATTATTCAAACCATGTAATCAAATCATAATCAATGAAATTAAACTGACTTGTTAGCTAGGAGACCTATTATTTGTTATAAGAATACCTCAAACATTTTTTTTTATAAAAACTGGATTTTTCAGAGATTGAAATGAAAATTAGAATAATATGTGTGAAATCCAACAAATTCTGTCATTTAATTACAATTGAGTTCACAAACACTCCAAATAAGAGATTGATTTCGAAAAATAACTTCAATTGTAAAACATTATAATTTTCGAATAAATTTACAAAAAAAAACTAAAATTCATGTTATTTTCGCCTAAAATTGTATTATAAAAGAAATTCAGTTCTTATATTCGGCACTTAAAGACAGATTTAGAGCTTTCCTACAGCTTTTTGTGTTGATTTGACAAAAATTAGACCAAAACCAATAAAATATCCAAAATAAACCGATTGGTACACAAGTGTGTGAAATGAAGTGCAAAGTCTTGACTCAAGAATCAATTTTGAAGTTTTTTTATTCCTGATATTTTGAATTGCAATTTTTGAGTAAACGCACCGATGATTATCAAATTCATTGCTTACTTTCGGTTGGAATTAGTATTTAAGCGTTTGATAAGAATCTAATTTACTGTCAAAGTTTTAAAAGTGTTTAAACTATCGATTGATTGCTTACAAAGTTGTATTAAAACCAATATTTGTTTCGAAAAATGAGACAAATGTTTGTACATCTGTTGTTGTCTTTAATTTTAATTGAATTCATGTCAAAAGTCAGTTGTTTCTGGAGATCGAAGGATGAGTTCGACACTTTCACAGACGAAGAACCCTCTGAGACAGTAATCCAGAAATTGTTTATGAAGAACTTCTCGCCCTACCCCTATGCTGCTCCTCCGTACCCGCTAATTAATCCTGGTATTGGTGTAGCTGATCTTCTGAGGGCACTTTTGGCTTCTGGACTTCCCAACATACCGATGCCAACAGTGATCAGCAACGTTGGTGGTGGGTATGTATTAAGTCATAACTAAACTTGTTCAAAAACTGTAAAATTATTTGTTTTCAGTTTATTACCTAGTTTGCAATTTATCATGGGCTGAAAAAGGCAGAAAATGTTCGGCAGAAGTGACAATTTGTAAATATTTAGAATTTTTAATCATTTGTTAATAAAACATAAAATTTGAAATAAATTTTCAATAGAGATAAATGAATGAATCGAATTGTTTTAAATATGAATGAATCGCTTTTGTTATAATGTCTTCACTTATCTTCAAACAATAGTTGTCTCTCAATCTGTTCGGTGACAACCATTGACTTCTTTTTAATGAAATGTCTTTTATGGACTCCACGCGTCCGTTCAGGCATTAGGACTTCAATTTGGCATTTGTTACGTCTGGTAACCATTTTGCTGAACAAAATACAAATACATTCGTATTTCAAATTAATCTAGTTAAAAATGTTTGATTACTGCGTCGAAATATCTGCCGATAGGTCCATATCTCTTTGGGCATCGACTTTTGCTTCCAATTTCGACATCCAATCTAGAGATGGGTTGGGTTCGCCCACAACTCTAATGTCTAGAATTAAAGATTTGATTTATTGTCCGATTAATTAAATCAAAGTTAACCTTCGATATAAGGGGTTGAGTCACGTATTTCCAAGCAGTCGTCGATTCTCTTCAAAGGAATCCCAAAGCCCTTGATTTTTATCAAATCCGTAGATTTTTGGAAGTTCTCAACATTTGTCAAATTTATTTGAGACATTCTAAGCGAATATACTTCAAATTATCTCGTAAACAAAGGAGGGGTCACCAGTTCTCTATCGAATGAAATGTTCAAAATCTAACGAATAAGTTGTGAATCTGAAAGTTTAGGCAAATAATAGAACTAATTTAAAGTCACGAACGACTTGTTTTCATTGTTTTCAAGTATTTCAATAAAATTAATTCAATTGAAACAATGGAAAGATTTGTTTTTAAGACAACAAAGATCATTCATCCAATAATGTAAACCAACGATGAATAAAGTGGGCGAATATTGACTTAATTTGATTAAATTTTTATTTTATTGAAATATTCTAAAAATAGTTGACATTATGTTTGAAATACAATAAATCATTTTAAATGAAAACATAATTTTATGAATAAATACAACTTAATTGAGACTAAAATTAATTTAAAAATTGAAAATTGAAATGAAGTCGAATTGTAAATCATTGGGAAATCATTGATAGGTTAGTTTGAGACAATCAAATGGTTTCTGCAATAAATTCAAATCTATTTCAAACCAATTGCTGAGAATTACAATGAATTCAACTAAACATTTTAGTACTCAACGAAAGATTACTAAAATTCAAACACAATTCTAAAATAAATTTGAAAAACTAATACTAAGGACTGATCGACACAATTGCTCCGATTAAACAAATAATACTCTTAGTTGGAGGAAAGGCCAATTAAATACAATTATTCAATTAATTAATAATTTAAATAAAAACAATTAGAAAAATCAATAGTTAGTAAAAATGACAATAAATTTCAAAATAAATATTTTCTTATCTATAAAAAAGAGATAACTTCTAATAAAATCGATATTAAGTTAATTATAAAAACTATTTGAATGTTATATTTGAAGAAATTCTATTTAAAACACAAATCAAAAGCAAGTTTTTCTTAAATTCATAGATGAGTTGAAGAATAAATTAATTAAATTAAAAGTTCACAAAAATTAGTTCAAAAAAAACAAACGGAGATTCTTAATGAAAATAAATTTCTTGAATTTCAGATCAAAAATCGATTTGATTTTGTGCAGATTTTTGTGTTGAGAAACAATTTTTGAAATTAATTTCCAAAAATAAATGAATGAAAACATAGGTATTGACTAAAATTCAAACCGGAATGTAATGATTGTAAGCGTCGACACTTTTCTTAATATCTGAACTAATATCTGAAATATAAGCAAAAATCGATAAATGAGTGACCAGTTTTTGGCCCTTAATTCCATCTACAAAGAGATGTAAAGAGAGATTGTTGTATATGAAAGTCAAGAGTTTACTAATTTTGAGCATCAAATTAATTATTGACGACAAACCTATAATACTGAGGCTTAAAGGGACCCGTTTTTTGAAGACCCATATAGTCGGCTTGGTCATCTGTCAATTCTGTTAGGTGAGCGTCAAAAGTGGGCAAATGAAGACTCGCCACATATTCATCTTGAATCAAGTAATCGAATATAAATCAATTAGAAATCATTTTGATATTTGCATCCATTTAATACCCATTTTCTTTGGTAAGAGATAGACATCTGATTTGTATCTTCCGGGCGGTGCGTTAAACATTTCTATTAGTGCCAGAGCCTGAGTTGTGGCAGTGATTGAGACTACGAAAGAAGGAATAGCGGAACAGCTCAAGTTAACCAGTCGGCCCTCAACATCAAATAAATAATTAGTCTTGTTTTTAGATGTTTTGGTTATATCTTATACTTCAGCCAAAAGAGTGATTCGTTTGCCGTCGGGCCATATGATTGCGTCGACCTGTGATCTAACCTTCTCCCAGGTTAGGTCAGGAGTTCTCAGACTTTGCTATTTAGACAAATAAAGTCAAATAGAATTGGGATTTCATTATTGCCATTCACTCACGATATCTACTTCAGTATTAGAGTGACCCATATTGCAGAGGATTGTGCCGCTTTTCATTCTGTCCATATGATCTCTAGTTACCACATCTCTGTTTCCAGTGGCAGTGATCACCAGATCCACGAAACGGATGACATCATTGATTGTCACGACTTTGAAGCCGTCCATACTTTTGGTGAAAACAAAATTTAAAAACAGACTAAAATAAAAGTTGAATACCAGCACTGAAGAGCACAAATGGGATCAATTTCTGTAACGTAGACAATGGCTCCTACACCTTTGAGCGCAGCGGCACATCCTTTGCCGACCTCTCCATAACCACAAATAAGAATCTGTTTTCCGCCGAGCATTACATCAGTGGTTCGTTTGAGAGCGTCAACGATGGTCTCGCGGGGACAGTACAGATTGTCAAACTTGGTTTTAGTAACGGAGTCGTTCACATTCATGGCAGGAACTGTTAATTTTCCTGCTTTGGACAACTGATAAAGACGGTGGACACCGGTCACACTCTCTTCGACTATGCCTTTAATAAGGTTACATATAGCCGGGTATTTCTTCATTAATAGATGGGTGGCGTCGCCGCCGTCATCAAGAATCATATTTGGCTGCCACGACTCATTGTTGACGCACTGGTCGATACACCACCAGAAGTCCTGTTCTGACTCCCCCTTCCAAGCGAATATAGGAATATGGTTTTCAGCCAGTGCTGCCGCGATTGTATTCTGGGTAGAATATATATTACAGGCCGACCAGCGAACAGTCGCTCCTAAGGCCACTAAAGTTTCGATGAGAACCTTTGAGTTTTAAATAATAAAACATACATATAATGTACTGCCAATAATGTACATAGGTAATATATAGTTATTACCGAATATAACCTAACATTTAAGGGCAAAATTATTAACGGTCGCGAACAAGCATAAATTTCATTGCTAATAATTAAACTATAGTTAAATTCCCTAAAATGGTTTTGTGAGACCTTTAAAATTTTCATTATGTTATGTCATTTTTAGATATTAAATCTGCTCAAGTTATAGCTTTTGAGTACCTGCACCAGCTATAGTTTTTGAGTAAAATTATCGTTAAGAATTTCAAAATTATTTAATGTGTAATTGAAGAGTAAATTATTGATTGTTCATCAAAATAAAGATGTGGTTAATGGTTGAGAAAGGCTTTGAGTGAAGTCTAAATGGCTTCGACATCATTAACCACATCTTTGTTTAACCACTCAACTATTTCTCTATTTAAGCTCGGAGGTATATTGAAATATCATTTAGAAATTGAAACGATAACCTTGGTAAAATATTGAACATTGAAATATTAAACGAATTGTTTATATAATGTTTGAATTGTTACTGTCATCAAAACGGTTCTTAAAACTTGTTATAATTCACGTTATATAATACGATTATAACATGCAAAACTCAATTGTAGCTCCAGATGTCTCAATTCATTTCCATATTATTGAATAGTTGAATAATGAATGCTTTCCCAACAGTTATTGAAAAATAAGCTATTTTATAGAATTTGTATTTTCAAACTGTATTTGATTTTTAAAAATCTGTTATTAAACTATCGATTTCATTACGG